>OW387134.1:2497500-2518485 GCA_936440205.1 Lepidonotus clava
TAGGACAACTATAATTGCCTGAAGGACTTAGATGATGACCTACCGCTTAGACTGATGTCCACCTGAATATTATCCCCCTTCCAAATGCACTGTCCATACTATCAGACTAGAATATGTTATATATGTGGGGGTGAGTGTAGGTGTGTGGTGTGTGTGAGTGTGTAAGCGTCTGTGTCAGTATGCAGAGGAGGCAGATTCTGACAGTGTAGGTAGTCAGGAAAGAGAGTCCCATTTTGCTAATTCATCAAGCAACAGATGTAATTGTATAATTCAAATTTCAGGCGGCATTTCATCGAAGTAAGCAATGGCCGGGAGAGTTGTTAGAACAGACAGGGAGAGATGTCCACAGAAAGGACCAAACTCTGTAGACGTCCAAGTCAGTCAATATCATTTCGCGCAGTTTTAACATTACCTTACGCATCGATGACGACGAATGGATGTATTTGCTAGAATGTGGTTAATTCAGTATTGTGCCAGTCGGTTCTGGTATTATATACAGTTTGGGCTGACCATTAGAGCTCCAGCAACCTTTTATTGTCGACTTTACCTCCAATATAAACAGCCACTCCGTCTAAGTACTGAAAGCACAGACATTGTGCAGACGTGGTCATATGATCACCTTTAGGGGATCATAACCATGTAGCTGTGACAATTCTAAAGGCGTAAGAATTGCAAATAGGTCTAATACTGAATCGATCACTAATATGGCAGGCAGTCCATTTTGAGGGATGTGACGTCACAGCGTCTATAACCACATGAGCAGTGGGGTGGGCGCGGGATGGGGGGGGGGGGGAGTAGTAGAGTCTGACTCAGGAATACCTAATTTTGCCTGACGGCAGGTGCCCCTGGAGATCGGGGGATCCGCCGCTAACGACCTCCAGGGCCCTTTTACCACCTTTTACCACCCCAACCCTGTACCACCCCCGCCCCCCCGGGCCCCTGTACCCCCCCCCCCCCCCTGCTTTACGAGGGGACCCGTTTACCACCCTTTATGACCGTTAATTATGATAATTCACTAAGTGGTCGTCTTTGGCGGTTCATTGTATCGTCGGCTGGAGGTAAAGGGAGGTATGTTGTAAACACAACAGGTGGTATAGGCCAGGTCTAATGACTAGACTAGAGGGTTCTGGACCTCTGCTCTTGCTCATCTTCTTTATTATTTGGGAAGCCCCATTCGCAGTGGCGAACGTGGTTTGTTGTAAGTTTCTGCGATCTGCAAATGTTAGGAACGGTGGATAATCTGAGACCTGTTTCCTTGCAAAATTATTCAAAATGTTGAATATGTTCATAGAGAACCTGTGTGATTATGGATGAGATTGGTTGTGAAAATGGTTGCAAGAGTGCTTCCTTCCCAGTGTGAATGCTCTGCGATCATTTTCTCTACCTTGCGGTCATTTTGTCCCACCTGAAGTTGTTTGTGAATCCTTAAGATACATTTTTCGTGGGTCTCTGCGATAGAAACATCGAGCAGGGCGAATGGGGCTTTAGAAAAGCAGAAAGAAGGAGTTTGAAGGAGAATGAGAAGGGCTGTGTTTGGAAACAAATATATAGCTATTTATTTCTGCCGAGTTTTCAACAGTGCCGTCTCCATAACACTCTGCAGCTTCGACTCTCTCTGCGCATGGAGAGTGGCTGAGGTCGATCTTGGTGCAGAGTGGGATCTAAGTACAAATCCAGCACCCTATCATGATCAAGACCGGACCTTTAAGTAGCTTTGGGTTGTTCCGTTGTTCATCTTTTTCACGATATAGTAAAGACTCTCTTCTTTGTATATTCTGCCATGTTTTGTTTATCCCCCATCCAAGAAAAAAGACAATAAAAAAAAAGAAAAAAGGAAAATAATGACTACCTCCCTCGAATGCGTTTCTATGTTGTCAATTTGTCCCACATGTTGAAGCATAGTGAATAGCCCACGGAAATCAAGTAACATGCCAGTGTATGCCATTTAAAGGACCAATCTAAAAAGCAATATGACTATAGGGACAGCCAAGTAGCCTTTCATTCACTGGAAGAACACAAAGACATTCAATTACACAAAAAAGGCCTGGATTTAAGAAAAGAAATAGGAGACAAAATGGATACAAGAATGATCAACAAAAAAGTGAAAAGCCCTACTCCAGACGCGGGGTGAGCGACCTCTGTGTTAATTACCCCCAGGTAAGTTAATTTAACCCCAGGTAAGTCAGGTAATCACCAGGTGTTGGCTCGTGCCCAGGGACACACCTGTCTGCGGTAAGCAGGGGATCATACCTCTACACCTAACGGGAACATGATGAGGGGGGAGGGGACACTGCATCATTCCAGGTACAGATATTGTTCATTTGTGATGGTGATAGGAATCATCATAAGTATTTTGTGAACTATTGCAATACATTCAGAACGAAATTGCTGCAGAAGTCGGTGGCTACTTTATATTTGCTATCTTATAGTTGGTAATACTGGACAAGAGAGCTGTTTTGATCGCCACTCCAAGTCCCCCATACATGCACCCAATTTAATAGGCCTATATCTTTGTAACTGCGGCATAAAATTTGTATACATCTATAAAAGGAAAAGAGGAAAAGGTAAAGGATGGTATTATGTGATGCACATATAAAGCACTTCACCGGTAGGGCCTACATATGAGGAGACGAGTAGTCATACTTTGGGCAGATGACGCGACAAGATCTAAGCATATTTTTGATTATTTGTAATCATAGGGCTTCGATCACATCTTGTATATGTTTGTGGAAATACAGTCAATATAATTATGATTATGCAGGATAGATCCCGCTTGCACGTGTTTCTCATTTCAGGCCAGTATCCCCCTGACTCCCCCCCCCCCCTTGATCCGCCCAGCCCTCACAGATCATCATAAATATCAGACGATGCTTTGTCTTACACCTGCCCGAAGTGCCCGGATCTAAACGGACCAGACGACAATTAACCAGTTTCCTACCAGCGCCATCTGCCAGGAACCAGCGACACCGTCACGGCACGCGACTAGCAGTGACGTCATCGGGTAATTAACTCATTAAGTCTAAGGTGAAGAGCATCTTGTGTATGGACAAAAACACAAATTAGGTCATTCACTCTCCAAACAGTTCAGATTACTATCTATTCAGAGATCATTTTTGGGGACTCTCTTTTGCTACAACAAAGGCGACCAAGTCAAGGATGTGACATAACGTCACAGAACGTTCTTGTAACATTTTTGCAGAGCGCCATCCTTATATCCCTCCTTAGTCTGGCCTTTCTAAGCCGAGGGTAAGCTTATAACTAGAGATATGAATTAAACGATTATTTTTTTGCCAGATAACGACAGGAGAACAATCGACAACAAATGGAACCAATATATGTACATGTATTGCTATGACCTGTCACCTGCGCCAGAAAGCAGAAACTAGGGGGTTGTTTTACAAATTGATAACCCCCTACCACTAACATAGCAAGACAACATCAGAGCCCTTACTAATATTGTTAAAGGTCATATGGCTGTGTATTTCACTTACATAGATTGACATCAATGCATACCTAAGCACGAATATGACGTAATTATAGTGTTGTAGCAATGTTCTGTTTAGTTCTGCTTTGGTTCTTGTTATATTATTTTATTGGCACCCAAAAACATCTTTCGAACTTAACGTTATGACACTGTAACGTTATTATGACATTCTTGTAACTTTCTTTCATGTAATAATTATGTTAGTATAACATTCTTTATTAGTAAGTTCTCAATTTCATTAAAATATAATGTTATTATAACATACTAGTAAGTCACTACTTTACCTAAAAAAACGCAACTGTCACATAAAAATTGGGCTGGTAACAGATGAACCAAAGGTGTACGGTTGCAGAATGTGTTTGTTACGTCGCTGCTTACCTGGGTACTAGCTAACAAGGCAAATGTTTTCCAATGCATAATGAAATATTAAGTATTGGACCCTCTGTTCATTGTTCTTGTCTAAACATCCGCTTGGAGAGTGTCTTCATCAGTGTAACCTCACAAATTCTCTCGTTGGTTCAGATCAGTTCTCCATGCATCCCATTTTTCATATTTCACCGTGTCACAGAGACAACAGATGTGGCGGGTGATATACGAGCCTACAATTAGTGCCAGAGGCGGTCTTACAGGTTTGTTTTGGTTATTACGTGTAACTCAGGCGTGACCTCCTTAGGCCTATATGTAATTTAGGCCCGTGTTTATGTGTGGTTAGGCATATGGCCACGTTTAACTGTGACAAAATGATCTAGGTGGGTTTGTTATTTTGTGGCTACAAAATTTGAACTAAATATCTATTTCATGTAAATGACTTCTTCAAGATAGGCCTACATGTAATTTAGGCTTGTGCAAATTGGAAAGCAATTTAGGCTTGTATTTATATGTGATTAGGCATGCATTTATAGTGATGTTTTACTGTAATAAAATGATGCCGCTGCATTTGTTATTTTGGATATTAGCATACGCGCTAACGTGAAAGAACGTTTCAACTCAAATTTTATTTCACAGGCCTATAATTATATACAGTCATATGTCATACCGATTCATTCAAGAGAGTATTACCTAAATGAAAACTGCCTATTTGGTTATTCTTGAAATTTGACACTGGGTTTGGGGCTCAAAACTGCCCGTTTCAGTGGTCATTAATTTGATGCCCTCATTTAGTGTCTACTTGTAGAGACTGACCCTGGTCGGCCCATAGTGTGAACATCCCGAGATGAGCTAAAGATAAGCGGTAAGACATAGGGCTGTATAAATGACCTCTTCAAAATCATGTTAGCTTCAAGTTATCCTTTGTGGTAAACCTCGGCCTAACGCCCTCAAGCTATCCACCATACCCGGTGAATCATATTCTTTCATACCCGAAGATACTTTCTTCTCTCAGATTTGTCACATGAGCCCCAATTCTCTTCCAGGCGGAACGTACATCTACAATGTTTCCTCGAAGCTAAAAATGGGGATGGGGAGGACCCCCTAGAAGGAGAAGCCCATAAACTATCTGAGGGGTTTGTGTAAAGAAATGTCCCAGTGGGTACCTGAATAGACCCCCCTCTGACCTCCCCACCCCTTCACCCTCCCTGCCCACCCCTCTAAGGGTACAGGTGTAAGTTATGATACCTGACATAATTCATGCATTCACCTCACAGGGTTTTATTGCACGTTTAGTGCCGCCTCCCCTGGTGGGGGTTATCGGTACTATAATGTCACGTGACACGCGTGGTAACGGGAGGTGGGACGAGAACACGCGAGATGACGCGGGGTCAAGTCATGATGAGTACGTGTACGTTTCCAAGGGGCCTGCAATCAAATAAATTTCACAAAAGTTGAAACATGCTTTTTGATGAAATTTAGAACCCAACGTTCATCTCAGCGGCTGATACAATTAACAATTCGGAAAGAGGGGTGTCCGCATAAAGTCTGAGTACTAAAACATCACACATGTGGGCCTATATGTATACACACATTTTTTCTGCTTAGGGGCCTTCCATTTATGCCTATGGTACGTACACACATTTTCAAAAATCTCGGACCTTCCCCCCTACCCCCTTGCTGATACGGATGTACTTAATGGCAGGCCCCTTGTCCACAGCAAAAAAAAGTAAAGGTGTGGAGTGGTCAGTAACCCCCTCAGATCAGCCCCTGCACTTGATGATGGGTGTGATGCAACAGGAAACACTGGAATTATACAGGAGGGGGAGGGGGTACGCATCTCTTCCAGGACAAGTGTCTGTGTGATCCCTAAATTGAAGGGCCCCCTAGGACCCCAACACCCCACCCCACTGGATACGTCGGTACAAACTGGAGTTGCACATGATGTTACGCATCTTTTCCAGAGCAGGCGTGGGTGGGTGGGTGGAGGGGGGGGGGGGGTGCTCCAGAAAATAAATGACCTTACAGTATCCTCCCCTTAGAATCCCCCACCTGGATCCACCCCTGGATCCCCCCACCCCCCTGGGAGTAGTACCCTGGATCCCCAACACCTGTCTCCCCCCTCCCTCCCCCCTCTCCCACTACAAGGTGTGAAGGTGTCGTCTCCCCTTTACCTTTTTACCCCTCTATACAACGCCTCAGGTAACCACAAAGGACTCGTCCCAGCGTCCCAGGCCTTCTCGGCTTTCTCAGGGGGGTAAAATAGATTAAAGAGGGCCTTCCTGATCCTCCTTTGTCTCCACACGCGTTACGTTACGTCAGGACACGTCACGGCTACGTCACATGACGTAAGGTCCGTATGGCGGGAACACAGGGGGGCAGAAGGAGGGTACTACAGGTTGTGGACAAGCCATGGATGAGGGTGAACAGGTAAGGGGATCCAGCCTGGGGGGGGGGGGAGGGGGATTTCAGGTGCACTCACGTACTCACACACACATTCAAACACACTCATAGATACACTCACACACCCACACACTCACAATGTGACATACTCACACACACACACACCACACACACTCACACACATACACTCACACACACACTAACATTCTCACACACACACACACTCACACACATACACACTCACACACCACACACTCACACATACACACACACACACACTCATACTCACACCACACACATGCACACACAGACCACACACAGACCACAGACCACACACATGCCACACACACCCCCCCCCCCCCACATACTTATTAAACACACCCACACACCCACACCCACACACCACACCAAACACCACACACTCACACACACCCTCACACTCCATGGATGGAGCGGAAACAAACAATAATGTACACATAATAATTATATTCAAATAGACATATTATATGTAAGGCTTAAGGATCTTATATAGAAAGATAGGAGGAAAGCTGAAAACATGCAAGTACGCAAACACCTTTTCAAAGAGTATCACCCCCTTGGTGCATCTTGATGCATACATACATACATATGGAATGCTCCTCGTCTTCTTACTGGATCCAAATGAAGGATGCCGATTTTCCCAGTGGCGGATCCAGCTAAGGGGCGGATCCAGAGCCGGTGCTCTGGGGGTGGGGGGCAAACCCTTATCCCCTTATAAAACATCATTTTAGCACAGATCTTCCAATTTTATGACGCCAAAATGTTTACTCTTGGGGGGCGATTGCCACTCCCCCCCCCCTCTGGATCCGCCACTGCAGCTTGTTCAAAAGGTGGAGGCGTGCTAATGGAAGTGGGTACCCCCCTATATTTTTTTTAAGAATTATACATTTAAAAAATCTAAATTTGGCCAGAAAAGGGTCGCGCGCCCATCCCTCTCAGCCCACCACTGTTTCCCCCCTTGGAAAATTAATCAAATTGATACAAACCCTATTCCATTACTGCCACCCCCTTTTAAAAAATCCTTGGTATGTTACTGTTATCATCCCAACCACAATATATTATCTGATATGCAATTTTTTTTTATTTTTTTTTTTATTGAATCAATCCGTTTCACATAAGTGCTCTTCCAACAGACATATTGGTGATAGTGATGAAATAGGTAAATGTGGGATGAAGATTATATAATGTCAAAATTAATTATGTTCCAGTTAATCAAGTATTTACCAGTCTGTAGGCATGCTGAGGAAAAATCCTCTGCACTATAGAATCCATGAATACTAATCAGCAATTGTGATTCGGGTTAGTGTAAAATGTGCAGCAATCAAAGTTATCATTATCATACAATATCGTGTCAGCTATGGTGGACCAAGTAACATCCACGTTTTCCTTCTCGGTAAGACCAGAGAGAGTCAAGTTAAAACTTACTTTACTCTCTCGTAAGACGCAGAATACAAACCTTCTGGAATGTGCATTTTAGGGATCTTTTCGGGAGAACGTTTTGGCGGGAAAAGTTAAGAGAAGATGACGCAACAATCGTCTGCTTGTAAGTCGTCAAACAAACCTCCGACAGAGAAGAGCTCCAAAAGCGACAAAAGAGCTACCACAGTTACCGACAGTGACGTCATGTGACGTCATGGTGACGTCACCGACATAGGGGGACGCCCTAAAAAGGAGCATTGAGGTTTGAGTGCGACTGAAAGGTGGTCGACGCTTGATGGACTGGCCGAGGATCGAGGATGGGGTTGGGGAAGTTAGGAAACGTAAGCTTAGGTCACTAAAAGTGAGTTGGAGTGGCCGATAAGATCAAACAGTTTGAGGGGCCCGAGAGAAAGGGGATTCTTTGGGGAACTTGCCCTGCTCACGTTGATCTTGAATAAGAGGTCTATTTTTGTATATTATGATCAGTTTTTGTATCCAAATTGTTTTTTGAAAACATGCAGGAAATCTAAAATCAAAAGAAAATGACACTTTGCTCCCCGTGTCTCGTCTGAAAGGGGTATTAGTGGGACATCAGTTCAGATTCTCTCAATCTGGACCAAAAGAGTAGGTAGTCTTACAGTCAAGACCAGACCTTAGGGAAATCGACCTATTTGGTCTGGGGACTTTCATCTTGTCGGGAGGTAAGAGGTGAAGCTGTTCAAGTGGTCAGTTTGGTGTGACTGAGTGGTGGGGGGACGGATGAAGTCTCCTGGTGATGTAATGGTCAAGCTTCTTTTTTTATTGTCAAGGAGGGGAAGGAGTATAGACCTCCATCATTAGGGTGGCGCCCCCTAGAGCAGTAGGACTGAACCAATCTGTTGGGTTATGGATTCCAATGGGACCAGGCTTAGAGTGTTTGGTGCAAGGCTTTTAGGGGAGGGTTCACTGCGCAGACTCATGAAAAAGGTGTATACAGTTGAATCTTTGGAGCCTTAGCTAAGAAGGTTTACCATTTACCATTGGCTAATAGTCTATATTAATGCTTAGAATATTTGACACAATTTTATTGAAGTTATTCTTTTTATAAAGCGATATCTTTTGGTACTTGATCATCATTGTTTTTATGTATAGCTCTATCAGATTATGTAAGATTATTCTTTCTCCCAGTTTTACCATAGACATATATAACATCTTATGTATCTCTATGGTTTTACTGAATATTCAAGGTAATCTCTCACACTAATTTGAAGGCCAAACACTCCAAAAACTAGAAGGTTATTCAATCCTCGCCGAAATCAAAACCTGTCAAATGTCAAGGTTACATCGCGTAATGTCAGGGGTAGTAGCTTAGTTTCAATAGCAGTAATACTGTAAAGAACACATTCTAAACAGTTATGCAAACCTTTTTTCTCTAAATAATGTCACTCAATCAATTTGTGTACCCCATGACGTAACTAATGTACACAGATGCAGAGTTCTTTAAGATGGTTCATTTAGTTGGCAAGGCAAGACCTAAACACACATTGGTTTACAAAGGTATAAAATGTCGGCTGCTTGTAGAAGCCATCCCATAGTACACTGTTGTGACGTCATCAGTGTGTGTGTATAGTGGCGTGGTACACAGAGTGTGCGTGACGTAGTGTTTGAAGGCAAGTCCGACGACGTGATTTTAATTCAGGGAGGAAGAAGGGAGTTTTGATTGAATATACATCATTTTGCTATCTATAGACTTGCAAGTGGTTTGTTCTAAATGAATTCGAGTTCCCTTCTTTTTTTAAATATGTATTATTGCTTAGGGGGGGGGGGAGGCATATTTCTTCTTCAGTAGAAAAAAGACATAGGGGAAATAATTCATGTCATTATGTGCAAAACCAACATAAAATCATTTATCAGAATGTAATATTCCAGTATCGTAAAAAATGAGGAAAATTTGCATGAAAATAACTTTGTGACATTCAAGTTTACACTTCAACTGTCACTTCAAGTTCAATACACTGACACACACACACACACACACACACACACACACACATATATATATATATACATATATATATATATATATTGCCTAATAGGGAATGTGAGTTTATTTCACATCTGTGAAAAGACGGTGACAGTGCAGGAGGGAGTTTGTTCAAGAACGATTTTTGAAAGATATAAAATTAGATTATACAACTTCATTCTCATATTAGCTCTCAGAACGTCAAGCACTTGCAAGTATGTCGAGAGTTACGTCAGAAATACTTAAATCAGAGTCTGTAGAATACCTTACCCCTAATGACACCTCTATGAGGCTTCCCTTACTCACCAAGCCCCGTGTCATACGTTTACATCATATTACCCGCTCTTACCCCGTACTACCCGCAGGGTAATACTACAACACAAATATAGCCCCCTCGACGTGACCCCTGACCCCTGCCACACCAGAACGAGGCTGCATTTTAAGATGGCGGCGTTGTCAACTGCTCTTTCTTAATCTCCATCAGGGGCGGATCCAGAGGAGGAGGAGGACGGGGGGGTCCAGGGGGTCCTAACACCCCCCCCCTCCTTCCTTTTTGCGAGACACCAAAGCTGTAAAAAGAGGGGAAAATGCCGTATGCGTGTGTGAAAATGCACCGATTCGAAAATCCTGTATCCGCCCCTGTACATCGCTTTGCTTAGCTTCAGATTTGGGCCCGTGTTTATGTATCCTCTATTCCAACCATGTTTTTTAAATCAACTTCACATACAAATAGTTTTTGCTTAAAACAGATTTGATAAAAATTTGGCTTAATTGTTATTTGGTTAAATCATAGAGAATAAAATTCAATTTTACTCTCTCTGGATAAATGAGAGGACTTTTGAGGTAATAGCCAGTTACAGATGTGTATTGTAAAGTAGTGTGTTATTGGTATGTCAAATGATTCTTCACCACAGACATTTCATAGAAGAAAGGCCAGGATCCACGATGCGACAAAACATTTCTTCTCGTGCATTTTTCGCATATTTGGAATGATTTTTCCCTGTGAAAATACCATATTTCTGTTATGCATTATTCAAAAACTCTTTGGAAAATTGTATATTCTATAAGAAAAACAATTATCCAACAAACCGATATTCAAAATTGGTTCAAAATCGACCCAAAATCACATCATGGATCATGCCCTTAAAAACCTTTCGAGTCTTCAAGCCTTATTCCGAATGATAAACTGAAGAAACTAGAATCCATATCCAGCAATACCAAATAAATGAAGGCAAACAGTTATTTAGACAGCTCCTATAATTCCCAATAATTTCTTACTGCTACCCAGTACATCACAATTCTTTGGTTCATCTATAGTTTATGACAGATTCAGGATTTTGGTATAGTTCGCATCTTGAGAAGTTGATGCATTGGGAGAGCACTTACCTTGACATCTAACTTGATAAGTTGCTTGAAGATATGCATATTGACATTCTAAAATGTTTCTAATTTCAATGTCCATTAAATTCTCAATCTCTCAGAGTGGCTTCACAAACTATTTCCGGTCATGACCAATGTAGTTCCGGTATCCCTGAATCGGGACCCTCGAGGGCCCTATATGAATTGCTACATCGGCACCTTCTGTAAGTAAACATCAAAAGGAGGCCGATTCATAACCTTGACCTTTAATGACAAATGTCGTCCGCTTCCATCAGCGGCTCTTCAGACTTCTTGACTTTATAGCGCCCTGCAGGCTAGCCATTCTCAGGGCTTGGCTGCAGAACGGCCGACCGTTAAATATGTAGTTACAATACCTGTAATATCCAGCTTTGATTTGCCCAACGCCGCCGTATTTTAG
Organism: Lepidonotus clava; assembly: GCA_936440205.1. Classification (NCBI taxonomy): domain Eukaryota; kingdom Metazoa; phylum Annelida; class Polychaeta; order Phyllodocida; family Polynoidae; genus Lepidonotus; species Lepidonotus clava. The sequence goes on from OW387134.1 coordinate 2,509,012, forward strand.
TAGATTTTAAGTAACTCCCATAAAGTAGGCAGTCCAAGAAAAAAAACGATCCAAATGTGAAATCACTATTGCATAATGTCAGCCATTTAGATTATGCTACTTTAAATCTATATTTAAATGTTTTAAACTATCAAAGCCGACTCCGATTTGGGAGACAGTTTTACACTTATATATAGGTCTCTAGTCCTAGAGACTTTCATGAGGATTTAATGGTACTTTACCAACGAAACTTTACCAACCAAAAGTACTAAAATTGAACACAATAAGCCTATCCCAGTTTACACCAGAGTTAAAGTTTACCATGAAATATTTTCAAAATTGCCACCATGGTTATTCCATGGAGACAGATGCATAATACAAAATTAACAAAACAAAGTAGTTGATAAATTTCTTCCAATTTTTTAAAAATTTAACTACATATATTTTACCTGACTGACAACTAGTCATGGTAATGCAGGGTATACTATGATATATAACTTGTATACTGTGTAATTGTTTATTTTCATAAATAGTGTCTAACCCTGTGTTTTTACCTAACTGACGACTAGTTATGGTAGTGCACGGTATACTATGATATATAACTTGTATTCTGTGTAATTGTTTATTTTTATATCTATAAATGTAGTGCCTTAGTTGTACCAAGACTGGCATGCTTGGAAGATCAGGTTATTTACCTGAAAGTTTTGCTATGAATAAACGCAATAAAAAAAAAGATATATATTGACTTTAATGCCATAGGAATCAATGTCAAAGCCTGTCAGCCCAACCTACAATGTCTGACCCTATTTTGTCCTGAAATAAAGTATTTTGATTAGCCAGCAAACCTGCAAATCTATCAATTGGTAAAATTTTAATATTTTATCAATACTTGGGGATAGAGGAACCACAACTCTTACTTATTTCAGTAACCCTGATTCTCAGAGACAAAGATGCTTTATACATGAATTTTGTCCAACCCTTGTCCAACCCTTGTCCAACCCTGAAAATGCCCCATGTGGGATGGGCCTATTGTCCACATCCGATAAACTAATGGTTCTCCCTTGACATTCAAGTGGTTTCTTATAAGGTGCCCTGTGGTTTTCTTTGAGGATTTCTTGAACTGGGGGAGGATGGAAGGGGAGGGTGGGGGGAGGAGGGGGTGGGGGCAGGAGAAAATGCGCTTATAAATAGTACATTATCAATCATCTATACTTTATCTGTGTTTCCATGATATTTTCCTCCTCAACCTAACTCACATATTCCCCTGCTTGAAGCAACCCATGCTTACTCTTAGATCTGAAATATCAAGAAACACATGTTTAACACACCAACGAGTACAGATAGATATCTATACTCGTTGAACACACTGAGCAACTGAATCATTCAAACCCATTAAAATCATAACACCATATGAGCATCCCCATTCCAGCTGGTGAGAACGGGGAGGTGGGGTGGGAATAACTAGACATTAGGGCAATCAGATACAAGTGTTAACGGCCGTACTGCATGGCGGGACATATTTTCATGATTTATGCCCCGGTCAGTAAAGTCACTAATTATCGCCCGCCCGGTGTAGGAGCGGGACGTACGGGGGTGGAGCGGGACATAACCATTAACTAATGATAAGTGCTGTACTAATGGTTATGGGTCGGGTTTGGGGAGATAAGACGGACTTTCTGATTGGTTCAGGCGGGAAGAAGAAATGCAGATAAAACGTATTCAGACACTTATTTCCTATTTTATTGGATTTTTATAGAGGTCACTTGATTAAATGCTCTTCCATCCTGGGGACCATCTGGAAGGAAGTTGGGGAAGAGTTATTAACACATTCAATTACATGTTTTAAATAAAACTAAAGTTTCCTCTTCCTAGTATACACATTATGATTATCCATACCCCTATATATATATATATATATATATATATATATAAATATATATATATATAATATAAGATATATATTATCTGTGTGTGTGTTGTAATTAAGGAGCCATTTGACAAAGATCTCCACAGTAACACGTATTTTGACACACAGAGACTAACCGCTAAATGCGTTATTTTGGTATACTATTTAGTCATCTTGTGATTTACATATAATAGAAAAAGGGAGGGGAATATATGGCTGTCTTCACAGAACGGGTCTACGGAACGGGGGGGGGGGGGGGGGGTCAAAAAGTCGATTGGGAGGTCCATGAAGTAATGAAGTTTGTACAGGTGGGTGCGGGCAGTGATCAGGGTAATGAGGAGAGGCGGGAGGGGGTGGGAGGGTGGTGGTGGGGAGGTACCAGTTGATGCTGTAGAAGTGGGGTACAATCTAGGGGCTGCTCTGGGCAAGGCTCTTCAAAGAGAATGTCGATTTTTAGAGTCCTCGTATCTGCACTTTGAATAAATTGCTTCATTTGGAACATATTAAGCGGAATTTAACACACACCCCTCAGACATAGCTCATCGGCTACGGCACAGACTACAAACATGAAGAATCAGTTTAGAGTTTACATTAAACTATTAAACTATTTGCTGTGTGTGTCGCAACTAATTTAAAGAAATTCACTTCATGGGTTGCCCCTGGTTTTTTGGTGATATTCCAATGAGTATAAATTGTAGTATTTAAACATTTTAAGTGTTGATTATAACTATATACATCAAGATCAATGCAATGTAATATCGATTTATTTTTGATAAAAGATAATGTCACAGTGTCACATTTGAAAGACTAGGGCCCCTCCGGCCCTCCTCACCACTGACAAGTAGTATTGTATTCCCACCCTTGACCAGTGACCAGTGACCTTCGGACATCTCCCTCCAGTCACCGCCTCATCAAAGAGCCGCCACAACCTAATGAGAATCGGATCGGTTTGAATTCACACCTCTGCAATTAGGAGGTGTGTGTTTTACCTTGTCCTGGGCGTCCTTCAAGGTGGGCAACAATTAGGTGCACCTGTACCCACCTGTGAGGAACTCCACATCTCAGAGGAACCAAACCAAATTCAACGTCATATTTAAAGATAAAGACTATATTCTGCATCCTGAAATTACTAAAGAATCATTGTTATTAGCTTAATGGTTATTTGACTTCCATAAGAGTGATATAAATTCTACATTTCATCAATAAAGTAGATTTTACGGATCTAGACTATTGCATGGATAATAAGAACAATGCTCGTGATATATTCATTATTTTCCCAAACGCCATTGTTTTGATTGTAACGTTCTTCTATTGTTATAGGATTTGCCAAATCAGCGTTTTAAGAACAACACCAATTGTTGTTTCCTTAAGTGTAGTGTTACCCTTTTCCTTTTTCAAATCATAACAGAGTTTCCAAGTAAAACCATAGACATATATAATCTTATGTATCTCTATGGTAAAACTGAGGGGATACCAGTTAAATTTTGCGATTTTCCATATTATTCCTTACCACACACACACCACACACACAAGCATACACAAAGTTGAGGTACTTGAATTCACCCCACCATGGATAGTTGATTTACATAATTTTCTGCACCTGCAGGCTAATTTTCAAGGATTTTGTCGAAAAAAACCCTAGGAAAACTATAGAAAATTATCAAATATTTGTTTTGCATCCATGTACAATGAGTAAATCTTCAAACAACTCAGGAATAATAAGTGTATATGGAAACTAGTTTAAAAAATAATGGTGGCTTGTTTCTCACAATGTTAATCTACAAGTAATGACAAAATTCATAAGAATTTCTATCCTAAAGCATTGGGTTTTGTCGACATATTACCCAGCATGCATCCCGTTTTAGGCTAACCTACAGGTAAAACTCAAGAAACTGGCTATCCGTGGTTGGGAGAATTAACACTTGCCCCACGTTGCACACTCCATGTCCACCTTTCCCTCATTACCCGTCTACCATCCATCACTCATCAGACACCAGGTTATCTCACCTCGTCCTGGGCGATAATTGCCCATAATTGACCTGACACAGGTGATAAATGGGAACCACTGATCAGGCGCACTTTCGTGTTTCAAATGTAGACCAATAAAGTTGATGGTTTTCATGGTTCTTTCGTTTGAATCATTTAGTGCATTTAGTGCTTTTTCCTTTGAGAACCGAGGTACGGGTAAAATAATCAAATCAAGACTTAACTGATAGAAGGTGAAGGTCAAATAGTAATACATAGTAATGATTTGACATACATTCTGTAAGACGAAACTTGGTCATCGCACTCCTTTATAGGTGATAATAATACCCCCTACCTACAATCAAAAGTCTGCGTTTATATCTAAAAATTAAAATGATGAAGAAGTTCAATAAACAATTAAAGTAAGGATGACCTATAATGGATATTAACTTCAAATCTCCCTAGAAATATATATCTACCCATAATGATAAAATAACAAATTATAGTTAGCTTTATCCCGAATCTGTACAGTCCACCACTCTGCCGACCTTTTTTGAGATAGGGGAAACAAGGTTACTGCACTTAATATAGGTTTACTATAGGATAATTCCAAGGGATTGTTTCAGGTTTATGGTACCAGGGTGGCGCCACCATATTGAGAAATATGTATATGTCAACATGTGATTAGTGTATAGACCTTTTTCAATAATGTGGTTCCCTGCTTGCCATGTAAGCTGAACCAGTGAGTTGCGGTGTGGGTTCCACGGGCCCAGGCTAAGCAGTGGCGGATCCAAGAGATGTGGGGGGGGTGGGGGGTTAAAAGGGGTGGTTGCCCACCCCCTGGGCCAAGTGGAATTTTTGTCGAGTAATCTACGTTTGTTGCTTCATGAAAATCTGAGGTTATCTAATTTCACTTTTTTATAGGGGTGTTGGTTTGCCCCCGCTAGATGACTGACTCTGGATCTGCTCCTGCTAAGGGTGCGTGGGAAGGTGCACTGCTGGGAAAGACTCCTGGGAAAGGTATATGACAGAATCCTTGACCACCCACCATGTCCATCCAGGGTAGGAGAGGGTCCAGTCTTGCGTCTAGTGATGTGTTTATAGAATAACACGGGCATGAACCCTCCAGATGGCACCAGGGTTCCTGATTAGAACTATAAGAATAGAAAGGGTAGCACACTCGCCATTTTGTTTTTAGCTGGTGCCTGTCGAAACCTATAAGCTGATGACCAGCAGACTGATAGGATTCACACAAGACCACAGTAAATGACCTAGTTTTATTTCTAATTTGAATAGGAAAAACATATCTAACTTATCATATTTGTCTGATTTGTATTAAAATGAATCATAATTATTACAGTTTGTTTTGTATTATTGTGTGGCCTATTTTACAGGTAAATGTAGCTGTATGTATAGTTTCCCCCTTCAGTGCCCCTTTTCTGGTCAGAATGCAACTCATTGACTGGGTTGGTTGGTTATTTATAGTGCTAAAAGGGTTTCCCCAAAGTTGTTTAAACATTTTGTAAAGTGATCACAGGTAACAAGTTAGAAGCTATATGCTCATGCCATTCATGAACACCCTCCTTTAATATGAGACAAACTAGCCTAGTGCTTAGAGCTTAGAGCTTCAAATCTGAAAGTTGGTGGTTCAAGTCCCACCCACGGCTAGTCAAGCACTTTTTGTTTTACAAATAAACCCATTTTAGGAATTGTTGCAAAATATAAAACAGAACTTTGAAATCATATAGATCTATGCAAGTGGCAAGTATTTATCCACAAGTTATATTGTATTTATCACACAAATGTCATTTTCAGTTTACAGTATAGTAAAATATAAAAAAGTTTCATCCTGATTTGAACTCTTAACCTTTATATTTGCAGATGATCTCTCTAACCATTAGGCCATATGTATCTACCTTCCTACCTTCTTTAGAGTAACATTTATTTATACATATATAATGAATTATGTCAAAGTGCAAGTAGTAGTATTTTATGCTATTTATATAATGGTACCCTTCTTACAAAATAAAGCTATAATTTATATGTGTAAGTATCCCAGGGTAATTCATATATGTATGTTTCTCAGGGTATGAATACATGTAATATAAATGGTTAAAATGATAGAAATTGAAAAATAACTAATAAGATGACCATCTGGTATTTGAACCTCCAACCTCCTGATTTGAAGTCCTGCACCTTAGCCACAAATGCCCGGCTTGTATGAGAGTACAGTTTTATGTAAACCAGGAAGTCTTTTGTTCAGAGCCCCCATATGGGGGCCTCTTGTATAACTAACATTGTGATGTCACACGGGATTCCCCTACCCTACCATGTCCTAATTAACCTGTTTGAAGGAAATAGTAATGCATATTATATAAAAACTAGAAAACTATGGTCAAATAAAGGTTTTAACATGCATAGGAGTTTTAATTACAATTGTCCATTGCCTATAATTACCAATTGACATATATGCACATTGCCCTATGTGGTTGGTCATGTGACCTCCATTCATAAAGTCCTTTCCAAATAAGGGCATTGCCATATATGGTATGCTGCTATGCTGGGTGGGGTTGCATTTTTTTCAATAAATTTGTCATTTGCCATTAATTGAGCATAAATATCAATAAAACACGACAGCCAATTGTTTTTATCATTTGTCTGAAATACAAACCATTATTTTTTTTAACAAAAAAACATAATATTTTAGGCATAAATCCAAAATATATGTCTGTGCAAACTGCAGGGTACAGTTTTAGGTTCTTACCCTGTTAGTATTATAAGTAACTATGAGAGAGGGGTAGCGCCATCTGTAGAGTTCATGCCCGTGTAGAATAATACCCTCAGAATGCCCTTCCGTCGTTATGACCTTCGCAATGCCCTTTTACTTTTATGACCTAACCTGGCATCCCGGCCTGGCATACTGCATCAGTCCCTGAGGACCTCCCACCCTGGGGGGCGGGGGGGGGGGGGGGGTACTTTGCATTGAAAAGGTACCCACTGCCAAACGGACCTGAGACGCGGGGTCTGTGCACTTCAAAATTAAGGGGTGGTCAACCACTTTGTAGGAAAAGAGGGGGCTGGTGAACTACATGTGTAGAACAGTATATATTTAAAACTTAGCTTTATTGCCACCTTATGTCACAAAGAAAATCAAATAGGGTTGTATAAAAGTACCAAGTTTTCGTAGGCAGTTTTGGTGATATTTGTTTAATTTCTGTTATGTGATCTGTGTCGTCTGTGTCCCACAAAAATAGGGAGTGGTCAACTAAAATTCAGGAACGGTCAGTCATAAAAAGTAGGGGCGGAAGTTTGGCAGTGGGCAGTAACCTCCCACCATGACCATCAAGGCGTGGAAAGGGAAACTCTTCTGGCTCTGGGGTGACGACCCTCAGAAAAGCCCTTCCGTCATTATGACCTGCCCAATGCCCTTTTCCTTTCATGACCTATTACCTGGCACATTGCATCTGTCCCTAACGACCTGCCGGACTTCGCTGGTCACTCACCTGACGACAGATAACCGTAGGTCGTAGGGCCTGGTGACGTCACACTCACCGAGAACCAGCGTAACACCCAGAACGAGGCCAGCGTCCCCTCATAACGAGGCTGGACGTGTCTGGGCGCGTCTGGAGGGATAAAGATGGCGGTGAAATCTGAATTATAAGGACAAACCCCTGTCAAAACTATAATATTTATTCCTTGAATCATATGCATTCGAAGCACATGTACCATAAAAAACTTCGAACAAAATCAGAATCAGAAAGAGAATCACATTGAAAAGAAAAGTAAATGATGGAATACGCAAAGCATGCCAAATGTTCATGTATACACTATTCTTCATGAAAGTTGTGTACACTTCTTTTTTAAATTGAGGAATAGAGGGATGACCACAGGACATGCACACCTGATATGACAACGTATATCTATTTTTTGTATTGTTTTATCATGTAATAAATCATCTGGTTACAACTGAGATAACACATTATAAAGTAGTAGGTCCATGAAACTAATGCAACGAACTTATCACAGACACAAAAATAAACTAAATTTGAATACAGCTTAATTTTTTGGAGTTTCTTTCCTATTCCCATTGGTTTCTTTTTATTCGCCTGCCACCCTTGATTGCAATCAAACTATTACGAAACCCTTTTAGATAAAACCATTTTCCTACTTCATTCTGTAGTCAAACCATAGAAACCCTCGTGTGGACTAAATGCAGTATAATGACGGGCAGGTAGGTAAAAGTGTCAAGGTATTTACCCTGAAGTAGGTACCCTCAGTTCAGGTGTTACAGGTAGGGCTGAGACGGGGGTTACGTCAGGGATGGGATAAGTGTAGGGTCTGGTTACCTAGCCTGGGGGGGGGGGGGGGGCACTTGGGCTTGAACAGATACCCAATGCCAAACGGACCCACGGAACGGTGTCGGTGAATGTCAAAATTGAGGTGCGGTCAACCACTTTTAAGGCGAAAAAGGGACTTGCTGAACTGCATCCAGAGAACAATGTTACTGCAGTAACCTAACATTTAGCCTTATTACTACTTATTTCACCCCAAAACACTAATGAAATGTTACCAGAAGTTTTCTAAGTGGGTTTAGATATTTCTTTTCATTTTCTAGTATTGACACACCCTGATTTTTGGGGGTGGTGATCTGTGTCCCCCCCCCCCCCAAAAGAACAACGGGTGGTCAACTAAAATTCAGGAGTGGTCAGTCACAAAAAGCAGAGGCAGTAGTTATCTTCACAAAGTCAGTGACCCCCCCCCCCTCCCCCCGGCCATGCTGGGCCCACACTGCTCCGAGTGGAATGCTGATGTACCTGAGCTAATAGGTAAAAGCGGTTTAGTTTAAGATTATACTAATTAGTTATTTTGAAAAAAACGATCTAGTAAGATATTTTAAGGTTCCAGAGGGATCCAGCACACACTCTCTCACACACTCAAAGTCACACCCACACAACACCCACACACACACAAACACACCCCCCCCACACACACACACCCACACCCACACACACACACCCACACACACACCCACCACACACATCACTCACACACACACACTCACTCACACACCCACACACTCACATCCACACCCACACCCACACCCACACACACCCACACCCACACCCACCCACACACCCACACCCACCCACACACCCACCCACACCCACCCACACCCACCCACCCACACACACCCACACACACCCACACACCCACAACACACACCCACCCACCCACACACACCCACACACAACCCCCCACACCCAAACCCACCCAAACACACCCACACCCACCCACACCCACACCCACCCACACACCCACACCCACCCACACACCCACACCCACCCACACCCACACCCACCCACCCACCCACCCACACCCACACCCACCCACACACCCACCCACACCCACCCACACACCCACACCCACCCACACCCACACCCACCCACCCACCCACACACCCACAAACACCCACACACACACCCACACTCACACCCGCACACCCACCCACACACCCACAAACACCCACACACCCACCCACACCCACCCACACCCACACCCACCCACCCACCCACCCACCCACACCCACACCCACCCACACACCCACCCACACCCACCCACACCCA
>OW387134.1:2518685-2663685 GCA_936440205.1 Lepidonotus clava
CAGATACATGCAATTAACTGTCCTCTGAAGTGTGGGGGGGGGGGGGGGCTGCCCAAACAGGAATGCAATGTCATTATAATGTTGGGACAACTTTCCTGGGGACAACTATCCTGCATTGGCATTATGCTCTAGAGGTAAACCTTCCTGGGGCAACTGTCCCACAGACAACTACCTGGGGGACAGGTTCTAAGCAATACATTCTTGGCAGGTCCTTCGATACAATAATATCCCCTTTGTTGCATTTTACTGGGAATAAGACAAAAATAAGACAAAAGATACTAAATGTACCAAGAATTACCTGTCATAGTATAACATGTAATTTTTTTTAATTAGACTATACGAAATAAGTTGCCCCAGCATTCCCTATCTGTTTGCTGGTTATACCACCCCTTATATATGCACCAGGATGCTGTCTGGAGTTCGATGTACAACAAAAAGAGAAAGCATTGACTGTTACATCCCACACTGACTTACCAACCCACTCAAACTCAAGTCAATGCAGCGGGGAAGGGGGGTGGAGATGGCCCAACTGTACCTGTTTTTTCTGAAGGGGCGGTGAACCTAAGCAATAAGATATGACGTTATTATAACATTATTATGACGTTCTGATTAGTTCTGCTTTGGTTCTTGTTACATTATCTTAATGGCACCCAAAAACGTCTTCAGAACCTAACATTGTGATGTCACACTGTGATGTTATTGTGACATTCTTGTAACATTCTTTCATAAGTTATAGTAATATTTTTATAAAGTTCTTTATTAGTAAGGTCTCAACTTCAATCAAATATGATGTCGTAGAGCCCTCGACCATCAAAATGGGCTTCGACAGCGGGGAAATAATTTTTGCTGAGTGCCCCCTTGGTTAGTTCTTGTTTTATTCTATACCAATAACACACTGATATTTGAAAATATAAAGAAAACCAGACGCAAAAACAGCCAACTAGCACTGGTATTTCCCTGTCGGAAAATAATTTTTGATTATTTCCCTGCAAGGCAATAACGCTGTCTGTCACCCAACATTTCCTAGCAGGGAAGGACAATGATGAAGATATAGGCGCTACGAAGTTGGTATAGAATAAATGCCTGTAATTGCTGTAAAGCTTATGACTTTGTCCACGGAGACACGGCCGCGCTCAGTGCTAATCTCCCGAGTAGATGCCGTTAGATGCAGCACTTAAAGGTATCGGTGAGGGAAGTTACGTCATGAGTCATTGTGAGTCGGTGCAGGAGCGACTCACCACACGCTGAAGGAGGCAATGGCGTGATTACAACAGTGACCATTTGGATCAGTACCTGATGGCTTCTTGTCGTGGAGGTATGTCGTGTTGAGTGTGACGGTTCCCCGGCCTCAGGCCAACTCATCATGACTCTCCTTTAACGTCAAAGACAGATTCATCGTCGTTTTTATCATCGCCACCGCGTGTTAGTCACACTTGCATGTTATATCTACAGTTGAGAAGAATTCTTTGTGGAAAACTTGATTGCTTGATCAAAAAGTCCCTTGTCCCATCATTCTATATGATATTATGTAGCCATACTGTACTGAGAAAGTGTTTAGGTTATGAGAAAACACTTTCTATTTGTGTATTGTATTGATGTCCACCCATGATCCACTCTTTCCTATGATCATGCCACACACGTTTCCCATCTCGATACAGGCCTGGTCCTGGAACTTTTACTTGTAATCATAACAAGTGGCCTTGCCCGGCTGAAAACACTCATAATTCGAACCCACAACCTTTGGGTCTGATGATGGGGGTCCTTATCTATACCATGAAGCCACATGGAGGATGAGAGTGGAGCTAAATAAAGGGGTCATGACCTAATTTGCTGGTTCCCACAGGTCCTTTAATAAGCAGTTTAACAAAACACCAACCAGATGGACTGACTTGTAAGAGCATATTTCGTTGGTTCTTGGTATGTCTTGAAGTAAGTTCAGTGTGTAGACTGCTACATGCAAAAGGACATCAGTTTAGAAGTAATAGGGTAATAATGATTATTGGGGGGCGCTGTCCCTATATCTTTGACCAAATACCTTATTTTGATATAAATTGTTCAGACCCGTCCTGAGGAAGGTTCTACATAAGCCGCCCCCCCCCCCTTTTTTTTTAAGGATCTCTGGATCCGCCCCTGATGATGATGCCCTCGCCACCTGTTTCCCCACCCCCCATTATATGATTTGTCTATATACAAAATGTTCAGACCCAGAGGATCCTGAGGAAGGCTCCACATAGCCCCCCCCCCCCCCCCCTTTTTTTTTTTTTTTAGAGCATCTCAGGATCCGCCCCCGATGAAGCCCTTCTTACTTTATCACCACCCGTTTCCGCCTACTGAGGCTGCGGTTTGCCCCCACTTGGACTTTTTACCTCTTTTTCTATTTTAGTTTGGTGGGGTGCACAAAGAAATGGGCAGGGTGGGCCGATGGTGGTCTTACAGACAAGTGGGGGCACGTGCAGCCTTGGAGCTGGTGATAAAGACCTCTCCACCTCTACACGGTGAGTCGGGGATCCAGGAACGCTGGGTGTGACGTCACAACAGACGCCGGGCGTCGGACAAAGCCCGGAAGGAGCGTCTGGTCGGGGGGGGGGGGGGGATATGGGGGGGGTATGGGGGGGGGGGGGGGGTAAAGGTCAGTGTACAAGTGGGGTAACTGGTGACTGAATGGATCAAGGATCAACGAAGAGCCCAAACCGCAGCACACAATGACACTATCTCAAGATGTGAATGATGAATTTGGCTTCCGTTGTACGTATATAATTGATTATATATGATCATATGTTATATATAATTATATATTTACATATAATTAATCAAATACACATGCATGCATATGTATTTGGTCAATTATGAGTAATTATGTTTATATGATTATTCAAATTATCATACAAATATTTGATCGGAATTGACTCTATGCGTATATATATATATATATATATATATATATATATATATATATATATATATGGAAGTTTAAACAAATAATTTTAAATTCCATTAAAACACATTAATTCATATATGAACGTATGTCTATATAATAATATAAATTATATATATATATATAAATGATTATATATACATATATATTTATACTCATATTCATATGCATATAGGCGTATATATAGTCTACATTTGGTGATTACTGTACCAATAACCACCTTTATGATAACGCCCCTTTAGACCGTTACGGTACGTGCTCCTGGGATCCTTTGTGTAGTATTCAGAGTCAACCAGAATGTAAACAAACAAAGGATCTACCCCCTTACCCCCCTTACCCCTCTACCCCTCTCACCCCCCTACCCCCTTCTCACCCCTCTGTACCCAGCTGCCGGCCGATCTTTGTACAACCTGGGTCGGGATCCGCGGGACGGGGGGGGGGGGATGGTGGAGGGGTGTAGGGGGCACTCGGCCCCTGAAATGATACCTACCGGTACTACTAAAGGGCATTCTGAAGCAGAACCAGGTAATATTAAGGGCTGTTCAGCCGCCCCTCCTTAATACTGAAATAATGAAAATATCAACAACAGTGCGGACCCCTCCTAAGCGGGGACTCAGGGGGGCGTTGCGGGGTGCAGGGATCTGTCCAGACGGGATCCAACAGGTCCTAAAGTCCACCCTTTGTGTTCGCGGCGGGACAAAGAGATATTCCCGGAAAACATCAATAACAGGTCCAGCGTCAGAGGCGGGGCAATGGGGGTGGACTCTGAGACGTGGGTACAGGGAATGATCCGACAAGTTTGGGCACTGCATCGCCCCATCAAGAACATACATGTTTTTTTGTTCTTTTTATTGATCAATTCCATTTCACTTACAAAAGTGCTCTTCCAACGGATAAAGCGATATATTGATAATGAAATATATACATGTAAATGAGGGATGAAAAGAAAATGAGTTCATATAATAAAGTGTGTCGACATACTGCTAAGGAATAATCCTATACAGTGAAGCTTTGTCTTCATAGATTCAATATCCTCGTAGTTCATTGTGATAAGGAAGAATCCTAATCACAATGTCATATAAATATGCACTGCTCGTTGGCCGTGCAGGTGATAAAAGCAATTTTGAGGATGGTGGAACTGGCATAGAATTGTAGAATCCACGTCCATACAATCTTAGAGCCTTTTGGTACATATATAGACGCTTTAAAGTTGACTGTTTTCAGGTCAAACGCGATATCCCAGGCAAGCAGCGATGTACCAAGCATGTTCTGCGACAGTACTTTTTTTGTTAGTCTGTAACCTGCCCAATTTTCTCTTAACAGTTATGTTATTTTAGGTAAAGTTGAGACCTTACTAATAAAGAATGTCATAATAACATTATTATAACATGTAAGATTGTAAAAGAATGTCACAATAACGTCACACTCGGTGTTACAATGTTAGGTTCTAAAGACATTTTTGGGTGCCATCAAAATAACGAAACAAGAACCAAAGCAGACCTAAACAGAACATTGTTGCAACGTTATAGTAACATCATATTCTTGCCTGGGGAGGTCTGCGGCCGTTCAAAGATCCAACACACAACACTTCAAGTGTCACCGCTTTTGTCTGCTTTACATCGCAAAGGTCAAGGTCGCCAGGACAAGGGTCATCAAGGTCACGGCTGGAGGTCAAGGTCAAATGATCGTAGACAGGTGAGTCGGAACACCTGGTTGGACCGAGGAGGGGGGGAGGGGAAGAGGGAGGGGGGAGGGGGGAGGGTGTGTGTGTGTTTGTAGTTGGGGATTTGGGGTTGGGGGGGGTGGATTATTCCTTTTCCCTCTTTTATTTTGCTTTGGACAGATGCGCACAGGAAGTCGATTATCGGGGTTCCGGTCATGCGCAGTTCGATTCCCTCATTGTTAGGACAACAGCAGCCGATGACAAAAAAATGGGTCAAATTTAGAATCAATAAAAAAAAAAAGACTGCGACGTTAGATGGCCAGTTCATGTTGCCCAGATCGATGGGAACCATCGGTCCGCGTTTATCAATACCGCTTGGTTTATCTCATGTTTTGGTTGCATCATAAGGTATTTGTAAATAATGCTTATAATTACAGTTGATAACTAAGGATAAATGCCTGCAATATAATGCGCACCAGAAAGCTTATTACTGACCCTCCCCGTGTATGTTTCAATGTCACCGGTTCTACTCTGTTTTAAGACCATTTGGTATTTTATAATTCATAAATACTATTCCATTTAATATACTGTAATAAACCATATTACTCATACATCTTTGTAAAATACATCTTCAACCACGTTTGCCTCCAACTTGAGAAAGCACAGGGACATCCTATGCACATGAAGTCATTGATAAAAACAGTTTTCCAAAATATAAGATAATTTTATATGTGAGTTGGTTCATTATGTATTTCGGTCTGTTTGGGTGCGGCTCAACTAATTTCCTAGCAGTATATTGTTATTTGTATTGTTTTTTTATTATTGATTAACCACTTTCACATATGTGTATTCTTCCAAGTAGGTGTAAAAAATGTTGTTGTAACTCGTTGGAAAATAATTTATGTGCATACTTATAGTAACAAATTTTGTGTAGACGATATTTAATCAACTATAACTTTACACCTAATTCTAGGATAATTGCAATAGTAATCATAAACAACCTGGTACATGTACCTGTATTAGACACGAGGGTGATTGTTGGTGTATAATTATTTTTGTAACACATGATCGATAAAAAAAATAGTCATAATCTTTTTATCAGGAGTCATTTATTTTCGTACACATGCTCTTCCGTCATTATCAAGCCCTTTGTATGCACCGCTCGGAGTAGGCGCGTATTGTACGTTTTGTATGGAGCTTAGGTTGATACAAACCAAACGACCAACAGACTACATTAGCCCCATATGAAGGGCCAAGCATCTGCAGGTCTATTGAATTTACTGTAATGTTAATGTTTGGCTTGCCGATGGGTGGGTGACATTAAAGGTTGCATCTAGGTTTGCATTTGAAAAAGATGGGTCAAAGGGAATTGTTATGAGTAACAGGTGGAGTAAATGACAGGTTTACATGTCACAAAAGAAATAGGTTGGTTACATATTTTTACCGCGAAAAGCGTACATAATAAATGGGACGATGAGTAAATAAAACTTCAAAAATAAAATAAACATGCAGATGCAAAACCAACAAGATAAAAACAAGGTTTCCATGTAAATAAATGGACATCATATAATTTTTACTATTGTTTGTTCTTGGGAATTTACAATAAATTGTTTTTTATTTCCATCTACACAGTTTCTTTTGCAAAAAAAAGCGGGTCTATGTTGGATCCCTACCTACAAAAAGAATCTAATGATACTTTTTACTCGCCACTCTTAATCCCTATATTGAAACAAATAACCCACAGCCTGTATATCTTATGGTGTTGGATCCCGGGACACATGTTCCCTGGTTTGGGGATCAAGGACATGGAAGTAAAAAGGACACACACATCATAAAAAAACGGTTCATGTTGCCGGACGCGGAACAAAGGCTGCCGGGACGGGTTGGGGCCGGTCACATGACCCTGCTTGGGTCACATGACTGCACCACGTGGTTAGTGTAACCCGCCCGTAACCATGGTTACCAGGGTCTGGTTACTGTGGACCACCAGCGGGCCCTGCCAACACAAATATAAACACTGCACTTTTTATAATGTTGTCTTTGTTTATGTGTTTTTCCTGTTTTTTAGTCTTTTTTCCGGTCCAGTAGGTCTCGGGGTTAGTAGGTCTGTATTGTTGTCACTCACACTCTTGGAGCAGAGACTGGGTGTTTAGATCACAGCAGTGTCCTGCTTGGAGAGTGTGAAAGCCCGGATCACCACGGATGTAAACACTAGGGATCATAAGTCCTAGAATTGGCGCATTTAATTGATTAAAGACCTAATGGCAGGGGCAGATCCAAGAATTGTTTCGGAGGGGGGGGGGGGGGGGGAAGATTAGAAAAAAAATGAGAAGTATCACTAATTAAATGGCGGGCTATGGGGGGCGACCCCCAGGAATTTTTTAAAAAGAGAACCCCTCATTCATGCAATCTGAGGGATTCTGTGGTACTTAGATGACCATAAATGATGATAATTTTCTCCAATATTTACAATTTGCAAAATTATATCCATAAGTCAAGGCGAATGGATGCGAAGTGTATGTGGTAAAGGAGGGTATGGGAAGGGTTATCCCCTTACCCAGTCGGCAATATAACCATACCCAATTAATGCATGTTTTGTGTTAATAGAGGGGGATTTCCCTTTGTTGAAAGCCCCCAGCCTGAACCTATACTCATTACCCATCAGCCCCCCTCCCGGAAGTCACTCCCCGCGGACGACGCATGCGCGGTGTGAGTTAGTTGTCCCTTTGACCTTGACATGTTTCACCTGTGGTTGTATTTGACCAGGTGGGTCAGGATCAAACCTAACCCCCCATAAACATACCCCCCCTCCCAACATGTACCCCTATCCCCCCTTCTTTCTTTTTAGATAGATATGATTTGACAGGCTGCACATACTGCACCACGTGTTCAGTATACACAGGACATTTAGAATATTTCTTGGGTGATAAAATAAAGAAGTACCTTTGGGGTCATCCTCAAGTGGCTGTACAACCCATGGAGAATGTACGAACCTTGGGCTTTGCCCTCAGTATGTGAAGATCCCCTATATGGGTTATACGACCACCCTCGGACGCCCACCGCGGTACTTCTTATTATAGTGTTATAATATACATTTGATGGTGCCTCTACTGGTATCTGGCATGTACACATGTCTGGTATAATCACACAGGTACACAGCTTGTAGTGTCTTCTACCACAAATTTCCTCCAAATACCAGCGAAATCACGCAGGATCTGAATGAAAAAAGAATCATCGACTCATTACATTCAGGTTCCGGTTGACCGAACCCTTCACATTCTAAAATAGATAACAATGGGCTGAATCATGATGGGAACGCTTCACGGTTCGGTGAACATGAAATGCCCGGACTCATCTTCAGACGTCTCCCCCACTGAGGAGATATGACCCGAGGCACTTTAACCTGTCGGAAAACGACATTACACCACCTAATGCACACCGGGCATGCGCATTCAGGTGGTTTGGTGGGGTGTGGTTTGGGGGGGGGGGGGGTTGGTGAGGGAGGGGGGGTCCTGACTCTAATAAATTGCATTCAGGAACAGTCATATTCTATAGGAGCAGATCCAGAAAATTTGGAAAGGGGGGAGGGCGTCTATATAAAAAAGGGGCCTGGTCCTCCTCTAGGGGCACAAGTTTTACATTAAGTGGGTAAAACTGTATCAGACTCAACGCTTATATTGGTGGATAGTGGGTGGTTTATTTGGATGAATTACAATTCAGTACAATATGAGGGGTGGTGTGTATTGACAATTTTACATTAGTAAAATTTTAATTTGGTCGTGAAAGAAAGAATATGTTCCAAGATTACCCAAAACATAATACAATAAAACATCTAAACTAAGAAAATAGTTATAGTGGTGGAAAACAAAATCCATTTATCAATAATTTAAGAGTTTTTTCAGTAGGGTATGAAAGTTGACAGCCCGTTCATTTTTGCTGAATCACCACTTCGTATCCACGTATTTTCCGGGTTGTCTTGGAGAAGGTATACACCCTTTTCTGAGTACAGTCGAAGGAGTTTTCGCGCATGAGCAGAACACCCATCATCGTGATATTCACGGGAAAGTGAGCGATAATAGAGGGCGGACACCTGAGTCAGCCTACCGTCACCAGGGGGCGTCCTGTACGGGCAGGAGCTTCACTATTTCCCCTGGAGGGGGCGCTGGAGTGGCGGATCTAGCCTTTTGAAAAGGTGGGGGCGCGGCAATAGAAAAGGGCGCGCGCTCCCTGATTTTCAGAATTTTACATTAAAAAAAACTAAATTTGCCCCCAAAAGAGGTGCCCCCCCCCCTCTAAATCCGCCACTGCATTGGGTTTGGTGCCACTGCTGGGTGCCGGTGTGTACGATAAAGCTGTATGTCGCTGGTCAGAGGGGTTTGGGGGATCCGCGGTTTTCATCACCTAGTCTTGAATGGCGTCTGATTTCCGCGAGTATAATTATATCAGCATAATAAATATGTATGTGTGTGTGTGCCAAGAGGGCGTTCCTACATAACTTGAGGTCTCCCCCCCCTCAAACCTACAAATTTTGTACAAACCTTATGCTCTCCCTTGCACTGTATAGCTCAGACTTCCGTATTACAGTGATAATAGTCTCTCCAGAATTAAACACGTTGCCGATGTGGTTGTGGGTGGCAGTTGTAGGCAGTAGAAGCAGACGTACCTTAGACATCCATATTGAAAGTAAACTAAGTAAGTATATGTAATCTGTTTATCCTCAACCACAAAAATGTTTTCTTACCTTTTCCCCATACCAATAACTAAACCAAAACGCCTAGTATACAATCATCTAACACTTTGTCGTAAAGGGAAATTGCAATTTTTGTCTTTTCTATTTTATTAGATTAATTTTCTTTATATTATTTTCATTGTTTGTTTTTCATGATAATAAAAGGGCCGACTTGATTTGATATATAGTTCTTGAATCGGAAAAAGCGTCATTACTGCCTTGGTTATCCTTCCTTCAAATATGATATATTCAATGTTGATTAAACTAAAATTTCTATTTGGTATCTATTCATCTTCATCCTCATCCATTAAGACGTTTTCCCCATATCCATAACTGAACTAAGCCCAGTATCTAATCATCCACCACTTTGTCGTAAAGGGAAATTACAATTGTCGTAAGCACAAACAACCTTTTTTTGTGACAAACTACAAATTAATTTGACCTCTGGCATCCTGCAGCCAACTCCAATAAGTTCATTCTGTTTACAAATCTTGTAAATCCTGCTTTTGAACAATACATTCTAGTAAATATGTGTCACATATCACAAGAGGTACAGAGGAGAGTGTTGTTTGCCTCACCCTTTTTATAAACCCCCCTAGCTCTGCCTTACAAGCCGTAAGTGTCTCTAAATCTCTGGGTGACACCTTCTATACCTGGACGTCAGTGTAAATCAGAGAGGGCGCCCAGAGGAATCTATTAGCAGTAATTCTAACCTTCAGGAGCTTTTCATGCTTGTTGTAATTAAGCTGCAGAGGTCAGGGGTCAGAGGATCTGCGCATGCGTCAATGGAGAGAGGGGCGGGAAGGGCGGGGGATGTCAGAGCCCAAGGTTAAAAGTGAACTGCGAATTTTTGGTCACTTTTACTCCTAGTCTGGCGGCCAAGGAGTAAAATTCTGATTTTCTGTGCCATAAAAGGTTTATACCTGAAACTATTTCAGGGTGCTAGAGGGGTCCTTTGGGCATAAGAAAATGCCTGTTGTCACCCCGTAGAGGTGTGCATGAGAGTGACAGCAGCCATTTTGTTTGACGCCCCCCTTCAAAATATGACATAGTATGACACAGTCCTTTTCTGTAATAACCTAATCAATTTCTAAGCCATCCATTTCATACTAGGCAAATCAACAGTGGATTAGTAGGGGAAGATAAAACATGAGTGTCATTGACCTTATCCAAGGTCAAGGTCATCAGAATTAGGGTCAAACTTTCAAAAACGTCAAAATACGAGTGTTTCATTTTTTCCAAACTGTCCCAGTCTATGAAATATGTATAAAATACATCTACAACTATTATGGAGTGCTAGAGTAGTCCTTTGGGCATAATAATATACCTGTTGTCACTCCATAGAGGTGTGCATGAGAGTGACAACAGCCATTTTGTTTGACTACCTCCTTCCAAATATGACAGAGTATGAAACAATCCTTTTCTATAATACCCTTATCAATTTCTAAGCCATCCATTTCATACTGGGCCAATCAATAGTGGATTAGTAGGGGAAGATAAAACATGAGTGACATTGACCTTGTCCAAGGTCAAGGTCAACAAGATTAGGGTCAAACTTTGAAAAACATCAAAATATGAGTGTTTTATTTTTATCCAAACTGTCCCAGTCTATGAAATATGTATAAATAATATCTACAACTATTCTGGGATGGTAAAGGGGTCCTCTGGGCATATGAATATGCCTGTTGTTACTGTGTGAAAGTTTGTATAAATGTGAGAGCAGCGATTTTGTTTGACATTTTCTTATGCCCAAAGGACCCCTCTAGCACCCTGAAATGGTTTCAGGTAAAAACCTTTCGTGGCATACAAAATCCAGAAATAAGCTACTTTTTGGAGTTTGGCCGCCAGACTATCCTTTAAAATCATCTCATCATTATACCAGTTGGTCCAATAACCAAAATGTAGATATTGACGACTGGTTGGAAATTTGAATTTTGAAAACAAGCCAAAAGAGAGTCAAAATAGGGATGGCTGCTTTATACTCTCATCTGATAGATTCAGCTGAAGTTGTAAAATTGAAAATGAGGGTTATATACAGGTCTCAAGCAGAAAGTTTGTGTTGCAGATATACTAACCTCCCGGGATGTGATAATGTGTCATACAATTTGTTGCGACTCATATTGATAAAATGAGAAAGACCATTTCCCACCCAGAGGACATTAGCCCTTTCTCTTGCACTTACCTGTCACTCATATCTCAAATATGCATGTTGCCTTTTCATTAGACTACAGATTAAAAAAAAAACCTTTGCACTCTTTTCCCGCAAGTTGGCGTGGTTGGGAAAGTGGCCTATTCTAACGTTAACCACTCGGCCCCGTCTACACCTCCTTGAAGGTCGTCAGGTCGTCAGTCTTAATCCCCACTCACCCCGACTTTACAACCCTATACAAGGGGGCCAGAGTTTGAAGGGACAGGGATTTAAACACACCTCAGGTTAACCTGAATCTTCCGTCAAGGGCTTTGGGGTACCCTCCATGCAATATGTGCCCATTATGGTTCAGAGCGGATCCATTTCGGGTGAGGAAGTTGCAAAAATTAGGGATTTCTTGAAGGATTGCTTGCTTTTATCATATATCTATCTATATAAATATTTAAACTTATATGAACGATTTCCTCGCATAATTTCCAAAGCTGTTTTGATCTTGCTGTTTGCTAATTGTTGCTAACCAATCTAAATACAAGGACAATCCACCCTACAATCTTTGCCCTCTGTACGACCTCTAATGACCTCTGCTATGACCTGTGTGTCTATAGCAACTAAAACCATCCTCGGTAAGGGACACTTTACTAGCCTTTTTCTCTTTTTGAAGTCGAATTGCAAAGCAGACCAGCACACTTTCATGGTCAAATTATACAGGTATTCCTATTTCCATATATATACATAACCATATAGGCCTATACCAGTCTTTTCCATATTGGCCTATATTGGCCTATGCACCCCAACGTCCAACCTATTAATCCGCTATCTGCTACTCTATATCTAGACCTGGGTACGCGCGGCCCCTTCTGTCATCTATAAATCATGACATTCCATCAGTGTCTGGCGTCTGACGTCACACCCGCCGCATCCCGCCTCCACCAATCAGAGGCCACGACTCATGGGGCTTTCGGACGGCGCGCGATTCGAATCTTGAATCCTGGGCGGAGTATTTGGGGGCGGGGGGGGGGGGGTGTTTGGGTGTAGGGGGGATGGACGTGTGTAGGTGGTGTTCAGGAGGGATGGGACGCTGAGGACCCACTTCCGGTTCGTCTTTTGATCCCTTGTCGCCAGCAACAGCTGTTACGGTGTCTCAGGAAAAATCATACGCTGAATAACTGTGAACCTCAACTGAGTTGTTACATGGTCCCCCGGGATGGGTCCAAAGGGTCGGATCATCAGGAACTCTCAGGACAATGTTTATGAGAAATTATAATCATTTGTTTGAATTGTAATTATATTTTATATTAGAGGAAAGTATATATCCAAAAGTTTGATATCAGGAGGTCTTCCCCTAAGGGCCATAGCCATAGCCCCCAAAAGGGCATTTGTCTGACCTGTTGGCAGAGTTGTTCCCCGGGGATGGGTCTAAAGGGTCGGATCCGGGTTTTTCTCTGGAAAATGTGTTTCTTTTAATTTGAACAGGGTGTAAGTATGTACCATACAAGGGTATATTAAAATAAATCTAAAAATTACAATTATGAAATGCCCGGACGGTTTATACAATGGTTTGTGTGGAGAAAACTGCAGCTTTTGTTGATCGATGCTTTCAACGAAGGATTCCCGAAATTATTCCTGACCATGCCAGAAGCGCATCTAAAAATTGTCAAAAGGGAGAGTTATGCCCGCCCGCGTCCCATCTAAATCCACCAATTACTGCCTAGCCTGATGGAATACACAGAATAAACTACACACTTTTAAAGGTTTTCAACAGTTGTTTTTATTTAAAATGACCGGCAAGTTTGGTAATATCGTTTACAAAAGAAAAACGTTATTCTTATAGAAACGTGAAAATATCCCAACGTTATGCTATTGATATTACTACCCTACAGAACAGACCAGGGTTGCTGGGTCATTCCAGGTATATTCAACAAGGTATCATGCACTGAGATAAGAAAATCTATCCCTCAAAGGTCTTCGTAAACAAGTTGCGGAAACATATTGAAATTTTGACATCATATTCCAGAAACTTTCGGCAATATTGTGCTTTTTGTGACTCAAGGTTGGGACAAATTTTACAGCAACATTGAAGAGACATTGAATTTATAGCCCCAAGAAGGACACAACTACTATATACCTCAACCGTATACACCCTAAATCAGATCTTCCCCTAAGGGCCATGGCCCCAAAAAGGGCATTTGTCTGACCTGTTTGACCTCTGTGACCCTAACGTCTGACCTCAATGACCCCGGACACAGACACTGGTCTCCACGCACAGGTTTGGTGCCCATCCGTCATGGGTTTAGGTTATATAATGGACCGACCTGCTTGGAGAGTGTCAGCCGTTGTCTGGGCGGTAAGAGGGATGGGTGAGAGCTGTCAATAGGGGTTTTACCAGACCACGCCACCTACAGGGGATGTGTGTACTATGCAAGGTATTTTAGATTTACAACCTCACCGGAACTAATTTTCAGGGGGAGTGGGTCGCTTGTGGGGGAGGAGGGGGGGGTGGTGTCTATAGTATACAGTAGCTAAGATCTGCACATGAAATAATATGAGATAATATTCTCTCAAAAACTGGAAATGTGTGTGTATTCTTAAACACACACACATTATATGTATGTGTGTATTCTTAAACATAAACATACACATTATATGTATGTGTGTGTATTTGTGAATGTGTATGTGTGTATGTGAGATAGATATGAAACGAAGATAACATTGTATGTTCTAAGTCTTTTGAAGACATATTATATCATCATTTTTTGAAAACCATAACATCAATGTAGAAAAGTTTGATATAAAATAAAGAAACATTTGATAGCGGACCATGGAAAAGACCCTATAGCCCTGAGGAGACTGTGAAAGTGGTGTGAGGTGCGGATTGATGTGAGTGGGTGAGAGGGGAGGGGTTGGGGTGTGTGTTTGTAGGGTGATGGGGTGGTGACAACCCCAAGCCTCTGGTCAGGGCGGACCTGTCGGGGCAGGAGTGACCACTGGGGCTGACCATAAACTGACCACTGAACTCACCAGTCACTGACCATTTATCCAACGAAGGTAGTCTACTCTTTTTGATCTAACTGCCCAAGCAAGAATATGACGTTATAATAATGTTATCGTAATTTTCTGTTTAGTTCTGCTTTAGTTCTTGTTACATTATTTTGATGGCGCCAAAAATTGTCTGTAGGACCTAACACTGTGATGTTGCACTGTGACACTATTGTGACATTCTCGTAACATTCTTTCACAATATAATAACGTTATTATAACATTCTTTATTAGTATGGTCTCAACTTCACCTAAAATAGTGTAACTGTTACGTGAAAATTGGGCAGGTTACAGACTAACAAAAAAAGTACCAGTCACTAACCATAACTATGGATCAACAACTGGCCAAATGTGCAACAACTGACTCTCTCTTTGCTGTAGGACCTAAAAAGTGGGGTCTGTTAATTAAGGTATCATTTCAGAACGGACAAAAGTACCAAATTCGGTATAAGGCTCTGAGGCGTAACTATCAAATCTGAATTATTAAATTTTTCTTTTCAGGTATATACCCTCTACGTCGCCAATGGCTAATTATGCAATATTAGGGGCACATCCAGGATTTTAGAAAGGAGGGAGTCAGGCAGCTTACATATAGCTAGAACTATATTGGCTTATATAGTTTAGGTGTCCACCAAAGAGTGATGGTTGGTGGTGGTGGTGTTGGGGGGGGGCAGGTTAGGCCCCCTTGAACTCACCCTGGATCCGGATATATCGTTATTAGATATGTCCTGTAAACCAGGACGTTGAGCCTAAGAAGCCAACCAAACCTTTGAGTCAAAGAAACCAATGCATTCGAACTTAGGACAGACTCTAACCTTTGCAAGGGTAGCCCCTTTATCTTTAGCTTAACTGCATGTAATCGCATCAGCTTGTCATCAGATATATAATTGATTCTAAATCTTGCACGCCTATAACCATCCAGATTATACAGATAACCTTTCAGATTACGGGTGATTCAAACGCAGCGGACCGCGCCATATCGCACCATTTACATGTCAGAGTCATGTTTAGGCCTTATCATGTAAAGGAGTTTAAGTACAACATGTGAAGACGTGCCCCCTTTAACCTGGGTCAGTGGGTCATGGGGGAATCAGAGTCAATGTTCCGACAAGATAAGGGGCGGAACTTACAGGAATGTTTCTGTCCGTACCTAAGATAGGCATTGACCCAGGATGGCAGAGGGTGGGGGGGTTGGGGAGAGTAGGGTGTGGTGACGGGATATGTATGTATTGCTCCTGGAACGCATATCTTTCCTTTTTATTGTTCCTGTTATGCGTTTCTTTCCTTTTTTGACCTAGGATGTACAAAATACAAGAGATACAAGTAATTCCCAGGTGATAAAAACGTAGTAATTACAACGAAGACAACAACAACAACAACAACAACAAAAGCAGCAGTAACAGTAGTAGCAGCAACAGTTGCAGCAACAATAACATAACAACAACGTTAACATCAATAAAAATAACAGCAACAACAAGTAAACAAAAACATCGAGCACGTAAAAAAACACAAGAGGTTAGTCAAAAGGATTCTCCAGTTCATGTAAACATATATAGGAATGACACAACTATAACAAATAAGCAAAGCAACAACAACAATAACAACAACAACAACAACAACACGCAGTTCAAGGAAGAACAAAATACAGGTTAAGTGGCAATCATAGACATGTATAGAAGATGTATCTGTATGGGGGAATGAATATATCTTTTCAAAGACTCAAGATCTATTCGTTTACAATATCAATAGTTGACTCCTCCTATATGAATGATGGGTACACAAAGATAAACCATAGAGATACTTGTCTGCCTATTCCTTTCTGTAAAACCGCTGATGTTTATATATAAATGTATCAAAGGTTTGCATTCATTTTCGTCTAGAATATATTCGTATCCTTATAAAAAATACACATGTATCAACATTTTTCAGTTGTTATTTTCGTCTAATGTGATATCCTTAATGAAACCTGAGTGTGAAATAATTAGTGGTGTGACACCCTACAGGGCTACTTCTGGCGGCGTCGTTAAGGGGGTAAACAGGGGCAGGTGTTGGGTTTAACTCCCTTTATCGCCCACCCTGCTGGAACATTCCTGGGGCATCCCACCTCAGGACAAAAAAGGAAACTTTTTTTTAATTAATCAAAATCAACTTCAGGGTTGCCCCTGGTCTTCCAGAAGATAGTAATTATATGATACAAATAAAAAATCATATAAACAACATCAACTCATGGAATTAGACAACTCAAGTCAGTAAAGTCACATACCTTTTGTTTGCTATTCCAAGGAACTTTTTATCAGCATTTATTTTATTCTTACCAAATATGAATAGATTCTACAAAGTTTACAATACAGAATAAATGTCAGATTATATATAACGTGTACGTAAATGATAATTATAAGGCTATTTAGGGAGACCAAGTCATGTTATCTTGTGAGTGAATACCAAAACATTATACATGGCTTCACAGAAGCCCATTTAATCTAAAAGCTGAACATGATGGCCATATTTGAAAAAAAAGAGCTCAAATGTACCCTGAAAAATTGTGATATAATTCACAAGTGAACAACCACGTCACATGCCCAGAGGGAAATAAAGCGGTATTTTACATTTGATTGCAAAACGGCGAAACAGTTAGCATTCCCCTGAAAGAAGCATTTGAAATAAAACATCCGCCTTGAGACAACCTTCAGGACCCCCATCTATTTATTTTCTTCCAGGTCTCTCTTTCAAAATAGCCTCAAACCCTAATTAACACACAAGGCTCCCACTGCGCAGGCGCACCAATTAATCCCCCCCCCCCCCCCCCCGTGACGACAACAACCCGGACATGCGCACTCCGCCCCTGCCCTCCTGGGTCAAGGTCACGGTCGGCCGCCTCTGATTGGTCAGTAGAAGACGCCGGAACTACTTTCTTGGTCAGTTCAAAAGTCGTCTGCCGGTGATGGGGTTACCGGCCGTTTTGGCGGGCTTTGGGGCCCACCCTCGGGAACCAGCTCCTCATGGAACCTCGTTTTGGTTGGAATTACAGCTGGCGCCCCCTGGTGTGTGTATATGAGCCTCGCTTTGAAGTTATTAATGAGAAATGAGCATGTAGGACGGAACATGCTAATGGACTTTCTGGCAGCTAAGGGAAATTCTGCGGCGCGCATTATACTCTGAGTGTCCATGTTGTAAAATACAACATAGACACGTAGAGCCTATACCTCATTATAATAGGCTACACACGTATATCTAGAGATCTTAGAGATCATTAAACATAATTAATAAAAAAAAAACTAATGCAATAACCAAACCATATCTTGGTATCCACCTCCCACCCTTTCAATGCATACAGAAGATTATATTATGTCTATGGTCCAAGAGTCCAGGAGTCAGTGCCCCCCCCCCCCCCCCATACACCACCCATGGTAACCCCCCACCTGTTGTGACCTTCCACCTTTGGATCCCGGCGTCCGTGTGACCTCTACAGGTGAGTGATGTGACCTCCCCAGGTGTGACTGGTCCTACAGGTGAGAGGAGGACGCTGAGAGGACGCTGACCACCTGGTACCTTCTCACCTGACGGCTCACCTGGGGTTATCATTGGGAAAGGGTGAGTGGGGGGGGGGGGGGGTACTGACAACTATGTATATAACTATTTTACGACCCCTAATGGACAAATAGTGGATATAGGTATATTGGATAGAGAGTGTCTAATAGTATAGAATGGTATAGAGTATATCTGATAGGGGCATACATTTTTTTGTAAGGGTTGAGTAGATAATGCGTCCCATAACTACTCAGCTAACATACATGTACTTATCAAGTGGCCTGCCTTCATTGTGGCCTTATTGGTCTACAGGTCTAAGGCCCTTTACTGGTGACGGCATGAAAGGAAACGTAGACTTGTGTTAATCAGGAACCCCTATGGAAACCTTACCCTCTCTGTATCCACATACATTTTCAGTATCTCAAAACCCTATAAGATTCAGGCCAAATACAAGTATACCCTGAATCATACCCTTTAGATACAGCTTTTTGAAAGGGTCATAGAAAAGGGGGAGCCCCCTATTTTCGAAAATTTTACCTGTAACAAAGTTTAATTTGGCCAAAAAAGAAAAAGAAAAAGAAAAAAAAGGGGGGGGGGGGGAGGGCTCCCCTCTACATCCGCCACTAAATAACTAGTGTCAGAATGCACATTAATATAACGTATTTGTTAAAGGTAGGGGCAAGTGAGTATAAAATCTTGTAGCATGATAGCAATCCACACCAATCGACTGATAGGCATGCCAATTATTAGATCTCAATTTTATTAAGGTTTTTGTGAATGTCCTTGCAGTTTCCTGTTTGAACCAGGAAGCTTGGGGTATTTGGTATAGAATAAAACAAGAACTAAACTAGTTTGTAAAGGGTATTTAAAAGGCTTCATACATATTCCAGAACACCAACTGAACTCCCACCCATCGCCCTCAAAATCGACTTTCCACTTCTGTTCTGTTTGTAAAGAATAATGCACAACGGGGAAAAAAATAACATAGTGAGGTTTTCTTTGGAGGTATAATCGATGAGATAAAGATACGCTTATAGATAACCAGAAAGCATTGACATGCAAAAATAGTCACTATATGGGTGTAGTGATACACATAATAGTACTAGTGTAAACAGGTGAGGGAGGAGGCGTGTTCTGATAAAGCACGTCTACTGATAAAGTTACCGTTATTAGCACTTAGTTGACACCAATTGAGGACACTCGCTGGTACTTTAACTTTCCAATGGCTTTCTTTTTATGGGAATTCTTCAGACAGGTTCTTTGGCCCTTAACATAATGAAATGGTGAAACAATTCAATATCTTGTAACAAGGACGTCACTTATTCGATGAGTCCCGCTTGAATTGTGGCTGTTCTTCTGGGCCAAGTTTAATTCCGTAAACAGTTCTGGAAAAAAGATATTCCAATTTAAAAATAGTGAGATTTTGCGCCAGGGGGAAATTATTAAAAGTGGGCGAAATATGTTTGCATCACATTTCTAATTTGACAAAACCACCGGTTGGTGTTACATGTCCCTGTGGCGGATCCAGTGGGGGCGGGGGGGGGGGGAGGCAAAAGGGCAATTGTCCCCTCCCCAAAACACAAGGACCCAAGGACCCAAAGGTAGAAAATTTTGGGATCCTAAAAATGGAAGATCTATGTAAAAGTGGTGTTTTTATTTTTCATTTTTGAAAGAGGGGTCAGGGTTTGCTTTCCCCCCCCCTCCCCCGAGTACTGACTTTGGATCCGCCATCCCATCGTGCATCGGGCTGCTTGGGTGTGTCAATCATGGTGACACCATGGCGACTATAGGTCTCCATGGTGAAACACCTGGTCTTCCTGACAACCCGAACCCCCGACCCCAAACCCCCCTTCTCCCGGCGTCCCATGCATGCAGTTCCCCACCGGACCAGACGACATTTGTCATGTTTTATCACCACTTACGGCGTCCCACAATGTGACGTCACAGACGCCGCATTGTACCTCACCTCCCCCCCACCTCACCCCTTCCCCGTCTCACCTATATAAAACATGACATTTATATAAGTATGCCAGGCGAGCATGAAACGTTATTACAATATTGCAATAACGTTCCGTTTAGTTCCGTTTTGGCTCTTGTTACATTATTTTGATAAGACCTGATAATGCCTCTTGAGTTTAACACTGCGATGTTGTACTGTGACGTTTTTGAAACATTTTGATTATGTTTATTTACTGAAAGGTAACATAATTATAGCATTCTGTATTGGTAAGGTCTCAACTTTACACAAATGTAATTTTATCATTACCCTCTGTTTTGGTAAGTCTTAACCACATGTAGAATAACGTAACCGGTACATGAAAATATAGCATGTAACAGACTGACATAAAAGGTATAATCACACATTAAAGATTATAAAACAAGACATAGTATATCATTATATAAGTATATCATTACAGACATTTTGATCTTGCTTGTTTGATCAATCATTCAAATCAACAATTAACATTGACAACTTAAGGACCTGTTGTTTTCCAAAACTATGCCTCACATCCAAATGGTGGACATGAGGCATAGATGAAAATAATGATATCAACATTTCAGTTTAATAAATATTTGAATGTTTATGTGAAGCATACCGTACATTCAGTATGCGCATGCGCTCTAGTGAGTATCAGGCTCTGACATTGTGAAGGCTGAAATAAATGTGAAATAAATAATGTGATGCGTGATCACATTCTAAGACTTTATAATTTATATATACGACCATTTATCTATGAACCTTGACTACAGATAAAAGTGAGATAAATGTTTGGATAATTAAGTTAAGGTTTAGCACAGTGCGGCATTATCATGGCCGCTCCTTTCGGATAAAGACTTTGCTAAGATGCTGTTAGCTTGTCCCTAAGTTCAGGTCTGGCTGTACTGACCAAAAGCGGACCCAGGATTCTAAAAGGGATATGGAAAAACAGTAGCGGATTTAGAGCCCCCCCCCCCCCCCCCTTCCTTTCCTTTTTTATTTAGCCAAGTTTAGATGTAAAATTGTAGGAAAAAGGGGCGCCCCCCCTTTGTTTTAGCACGTCTCAACCTTTTCCAAAAGCTGTATCCGCCTCTGAAAAATATGCAATACTGATTATTTTGATATTGGATAAGTTGAAGATGATCCATGGAGCCTATGGTTTGTATAAAATGTTCCTATCCCGATCTATAAGAACAGGAAGGTAGGGGAGGGTTAAGGGGAGGGGGAGTTCTCAGGTTATGAAACAACCCTATGTATCCGGCAGTAGGCCTCATTCTTATTTACAGCCGCGTGCAGGAATCCCAAGTTTTACTCCAACCCATTTACGAAAATGACTGATGCGTTTAGAGAAGAGCGGACGGTAATGTTTGGTTTTTGAGGTTTTGGGGTTGTGGAAGTGGGTTAGGGCTGTGTGGACCTCTTATATATACAGGTACATATATATACCATATACTTTCATATAATGTAGACCAGCACGGATGTACTAGTCTTATATCTTTATCATCCTTGCCAAGGTCATCAGATAAAGTGCACCACTCAAACCTGGGCTGACGTTTAATAAGTTATAAACTGCGCGTATTGGGAGGGGGGGGGGGGATATTTCACACATGTCATCCTAAGAATTCAAAAGTAAGAAACACACACTGTGACACATAAAACCCTTTTTTATGTTTGCATGATATATTGGCGGATCCAAGGGGGGGGGGCAAAAGGGGACAATTTTTTTGCATTTTAAAATTGAAAAATGTGTGTAAATCTAGTGTTTTAATTTTCCATTTTTATAAGGGGGGTCAAGGTTTGCCCCCCCCCCCCCCCAGAGCACTGACTTTGGATCCACCCCTGTAATACAAAATCTAGTACATGTGCAGAGATAGCTGGCAACTTATACAGAATGTATAATTCTTTTTGGTCATTGAACAATTGCTAAAGCTCGAATCGTATATACAGTTCAAAGTGAAAAAAGTATTTTTGATACATTGAAAAAGCTTGAGAAGAAGAAGAGTCAGTTTGTTTTGTTGGTTACTGGCATCCCAGGGGCTGGACTATGGCATCTTTGGTTGCTTTGATTCTTGTTATTGACCGACAGTTATGAGAGGGATTACACATGGAACTTCTGTGCAGCAGGTTTAAGGTGTCTGATGGTTCACCTTTCCTTACCGTCATTAAAATCTCACCCTATATAGATTCAGCATCAGTACAAAAAGAGTGAGCCGGTCTCGACATAGTGAACAATTGTTAGGTGGACCTTAAACTCCCCCACAACCTTAACCTGATCAGGCCTGAAGACCCTACATACCTTCTAATCCAAATAGTTACCTGACAATCCACACAGGTCATCAATACCCCTTCCTATTCAAAGATGGCGGCATCTCTATCTCACTAATCATCGCCCTTAGTGAAGATGTCTGAACGTCCTTATCACCCATACCTTCACTTAACATCCCATTAAAACCAGATCTGATTTCTTGTAATGACCGAGAACCTGTCGACCAGTGCGCATGCCTGAGGGACGCAAACCCCTAGTGAGACACCACCAGGGGTGTAGGGGGTTTGTATACAAACAAAGGGAGCCTCGTTTTGGGTATGTCCAATCGGGGGTCATATCTAGTACTTAAAGACACCACAAGGGGTGTAGGGGGTTTGTTTACAAACAAAGGGAGCCTCGTTTTGGGTATGTCCTATTGGTGGTCATATCTAGTACTCAAAGACGCTGCCAGGGGTAAAGCCTCGTTTTGAGCCTTTTGGTGAACAGGCAATTAGACATCAAGACGTTTAGCTTCCACCTCGTAAGCCATACATATAACCAACTGAGAAGGTGAGAGGGGGGGGGGGGGGGTAGCACCCCGAGGCTGGACCCTGATATATAGCCTAAGGGCAGGGCCCACAGGGCTTCCTGCAGGCTGATATCGAGGTCCAGCCTTGGGGTGCTGACTCCCGAGGACCCCCTTCGAGGTTGGTTATGGATTTATTATACCCTTTCTGTCAGATCTGAGCTCCCAGGGAAGGACACACAGCAATCAGTGATGGTGGGACAGTGATGCTACACATGTTTTTATATTTCTTCATATAACTTATCAAATCCACAAACAGTAAGCAAGTATAATGTAATTAGGAATGTTGTGCAGATAATGCATATGTTAGATTTTTATTTCTTAATGATTTCATTTTTTAAAATGTAATAGTGAAAAAAAAAGTTTCTGTATCGCCCTGGAGGGTGATACAAGGCTGGTTATCACCCAGGTTTGATAAGGCATGCATTAACTACTAAACCTGAATCACCCTAAGGTATAACAAACCTCCTTAATAAACACACAGACACAGACAGACACAATAAAGCCATAGGCACATATACAGACTGTGGATTTACACATAGAGACATTAACACACCTAAACATTGACACAGAACTGGCCTTTAATATTATTCAAGTTTTCTTACTGAATACCCTTTACAGACTAGGCCCCAAAATACCAGTTCTTATCACTTCTTGTTGGTTAAAGCTCATTGTTGCTGGTTATAGAATTCAGTTCTTGACACACTAGAAATAGAATGTGCATTCTGAAGAGGAAAGAACAGACAAGAACCAACATGAACTGGAATGAGCATTTGGGGTGGATTTTGTTCACAAAGCACATTGTATTCAGAATCTATAGACAGTGTCACTGAAGTCAAACTTTAAACATTTATTTGTGAACTAACACAGATTTCTATGAGTTGTGTGGAGTATATCCAAAATCAATGCATATTATAAATTGAATTAAACCTTTCTGTTCACATACTTCAGTGTACAAGGGAAAAATGCTTTCAACCCACATAAAATGTAATCTGTCATTTAAAAATATTCATTGACATATACAAAACGTATTTGCAAAATCAGTGAGTGAAAGTTTTGTGAAGGTAAACATGTATGTATAGCATAACCTCCACCTCCAAGGTGGTTACAAACTTATACTACATCCCATAACTTCAGGAAAGGTAATGATGAACTCTTTTGGTTATATCCTTTTTATCAATATATAAACATTTATGTGTAGGATGACGAGTAATAGTGCATTATTCCACCCCATGCACTATTACGAGTCCGTTATCTGACATAAACCACGAGAGAAAGTATCTCATGCCCCTTGGTATCTTCCGAATTCAATACCTAATTCATGTTCATTGATATAAAAGTTCACTTTGCCTCTGTATGACCCTAATGGATGGCCCTAGACCCCTAAACACAAAATGGGCATTTTTAAAAATTCAACAGAGCTACACATGCCCTAGTGACAACGACATAGGCTTTAAAAATAAAGTGAAAAGGGGAATAAGTATTTCTTAAATTCCACATGCAACATAAGAAAAATATAAGTGACAATGAGATTTCTTTTCTTAAATTTGACATGCGACATTGGGATCCCCCCATCAAGAGCCCCCACCTGTGCTTTAACCAGCGCTCCTCCATTCTGCGGCGAATCACCCTCTCCACTAGAAATACTAACCTCTGATCACTCTGGTAGCTGAGGTGTCAATATGGCAGAGTGAAGCTCCTTACCAGCAAAGGTGGAGGGGAGAGGTAGAGGAGGAGTGGGGAGGGGCAGAAGGGGTGTTGATTGCCTACTGAGTGTACAGTCATAGACTGTATTTATATCCCACTCCACTAGTCACACACACTCAATAAAAGGGTTTATTTGGGTCAGAACAGGCTAGTGTAACCAACAATTGATAAGAGGTAAGACTGACCAAACTCCTAACAGCTGTCCCAGTAGGGTAGTGGTTAGGCTGTGGCACTATGAATCCAAAAGGTCTCTGGTTCAATCCTGGGCTGTGCACATCAGTGGTCAAACTTTTCATAAATTCCAAATTGGGTGTTCTTGACAGTATATTTGAACAACAAATCAGCAACTGTGCATTATTTGAGAGCACCAGTGCATTATCTGAGGTCACCAGTGCATTATCACAGTAGCAGTGCATTATCACCTGAGAATGCACTGTTAGAACAAAGGAAATCCAAGTGAGAGTATACTGATACTACATAATGATATTTTTGAAACCATATATAGATATAATATATGTATCTGTGTATCTATATATTGATTATAAGTTTAGAGATAAAACACAGGGCCATAGGTGGTTTTCTACCAGTAGCTCCATTCATTGGTTATTCCTGTCCTTTTTCAAATCTTCATGCCTTACTTTCTAATTGATCAAATCAGATGTAATAAATTGTATAAATAATATTATCAAACAACCGTTCTTAAGTTTTAGATAAACAAAATTTAATTTAAAAAAACCTTCTCTTTTGTTGCTATGCAAATCAAAATCAACAAATCAACTGATTTTAGATCATTAATTTTGTTGGCATGGAAACCATTATTTTTCAAAACAATTCTTCAGAATTGCTTTTTCACTTTTCTAAGATATTACAATATTTTATATTTTTGGGGGATTTTAGCCCTAAATATTCAGTTAAACGAGCATAAACTGTTGTAAAATATTTTTCAATTTGATGACATCACAACATCAAACAACCTTACCAGGTGTGTTTCATGATATAAAAACCCTCACAATTTATTCCAAACTTATCAGGCAATATGTTTTAAGTTAGTATACAAATACTGCACAATCATTTGTGTACTAAATTTTGAGAACTGTCAATTTGGATTAGTGTACAAATATAGTATGAAAGCTGATTGTGTATCATGTAAGTATACAAATGTATATACATTAGTACACTAATCCCACACATTGATATTGTTCAAACCAGATTTTGATGATCACTAATTTGGATTATTGTAAAAATAGTCACAAAGCTGATAATATATAATGTTAGTATACAAATACTACATATAATTATCATACCTTTTACATATATGAGGACAATTTTGTCATTATTATTTCATTGAATTCTTCTTGTCTGTCTAAATGATTTTTTTTAGGTTTTTGGGATACACTGATATATATATATATATATTTATTTCTTTGAGTAGTAATTAGATAAGAAAATAAGGATATAAGATGGTTTAGTGTTAATATAGCTGATGTACTGTGTTAGTATACAAATATATAAGACCTCTGTATACTGATAACACATAATAATATTTTTTAAACCAAATCTCAATAATCATTGATTTGGATTGATGTAAAAATATTCACAAAGCTGTTAATATATAATGTTGGTATACAAATTATACACCATAATTTATGTACTAAATTTTTGACAACTGTTGGTAGGAATTAGTATACAAATACAGTAAGAAAGCTGATTATGTATATGTTAGTATACAAATATATATTACATTAGTACACTAATACCACAGAAAGATATTTTTCATATCAAATTTTGATAAACATTGATTTGGTTTAGTGTTAATATAGTCACAAAGCTGATTATATACTTTGTTAGTATACAAATATAACACAATAATTTGTGTACTAAATTTTGATAACTGTTGATTGGGATTAGTATACAAATACAGTCTGAAAGCTGATTATGTATATGGTAGTATACAAATATATATTACGCTAGTACACAAATACCACACAATGATATTTTTATAACAAATTAGACAAACATTGATTTGGTTTAGTGTTGATATAGTCACAAATCGGATTGTATACTACGTTAGTATACATATACAACACAATAATTTGTGTACTAAGTTTTGAAAACTGTTGATTGGGATTAGTATACAAATACAGTATGAAAGCTGATGATGTACTTTGTTATTGTACAAATATATATAACATTTCTATTCTGATACCACATGATGATATTTTCTAAACCAAATCTTGATAATCATTGATTTGGATTGGTGTAAAAATATTCACAAAACTGATAATATAATTATCGTGTTAGTATACAAATTATACACCATCATTTGTGTACTAAATTTTGATAACTGTTGGTTAGGATTAGTCTACAAATACAGTCTGAAAGCTGATTATGTATATGTTAGTATACAAATATATATTAGGTTAGTATACTAATACCACAGAATGATATTTTTCATATCAAATTTTGATAAACCTGGATTTGGGTTAGTGTTGATATAGTCACAAAGTTGATTGTATACTACGTTGGTATACAAATACAACACAATAATTTGTGTACTAAATTTTGATAACTGTTTATTGGGATTAGTGTACAAATGCAGTCTGAAAGCTGATGATGTATTTGTAATAGTGTACAATATATTATAACATTTCTATACTAACACCACATAAATGATATTTTCTAAACCAAATCTTGATAATCATTGATTTGGATTGGTGTAAAAATATTCATAAAGCTGATTATATATAACTTTAGGATACAAATCATACACCATAATTTGTGTACTAAATTTTGTTAATTGTTACTTCAAATTAGTGTACAAATACAATCTGAAAGCTGATTTTGTAGTATGTTAGTATACAAATATGAAACATATTTACATGCTACATATTGCTGTTTGCAAAATAAATGTCTAGGAGAATTGATTTGGGTTAGTACACAAACACAATTTTGAAATTATGTGAAACATATGCATGTTGTATACTAACTTCAATGTTTCAAACAACCGCTGTTTCACAAACATGATTCAGAAAATACTACCTCTGGGGGTAGCCTGGGTTTTGTCTGTTCATGCTGGTTCACAAAATACTACCTCTGGGGGTAGTCTGGGTTTTGTCTGTTCATGGTGGTATGTGCTGGTTATTTCAGCAATCAAAATGTGCATTCTGTGACAAGTCTGTGTAGCAGCGCATTCTATAACAAGCAACAAGTGGAGTGAAGCACCCAGAACCATCAACAACTGGTATTATGATATCTAGTGTGTAGGGGGTATGCAAAGAAAAGGGAAATGGTTATAGAAAATTATCCCATTTTGCAGAGAGACATTGCAATCAACCACTGTCATACCCTAGTGAGTATACTCGATTATGGGGCTAGGAACAGCCTGAACAGAACTTTTACGTTGTTCAATAATACATTACCTCAACCCACAACATTGAAGTCATTTCATATTATATTGATACTTTTCTGATTATATTCCACTTATAATTAAGACTTGAAAAATAACATTGAATAGATATTTATTTATCATGCATTATAACAAAGGGTAATCATCAATAACTGTGGGAGGTGTAATACTTCCTGACACAGTTTACCCACATTATATATAATTATAATAATAATTATGTATTGATAATAGAACCCCTCACTTCTAGAAATGAAAATTTAGTCTACAAATGTATACAAAGTATGAGGAATTGTTGTTAAAAGAACAAAATTCAATGCTTCAGACTATAGATGACTGCATTCTGTCAGTAGAATTGTATTTCTAGTGTGTAGCATGTGAATTTTGTGAACAGACAACAACAGACAAAACCTGCAGAATGCACATTCTGTACACGAGTGTGTGAGGGGTGAAGTTTTATTGCTTGTTCTTAACAGTAGTTGTCTGTTCTTGTTTCTTCCTAGTCTGTAAAGGGTATTACAAAGGTGAAAAGCGCATTTCAATTGCATTCTTATTTAGATTAGAACATTATTATAAGGTTCTTTAATAGTAAGGTCTCAACTTCACTGTATAATGTTATTTTAACATTCTTTTATAGTCTCAACTTTACCTAAAATAACGTAACTGTTATATGAAAATTGGGCAGGTGACTTACCAAAAAAGTATGGTCGCAGAATGCGCTTCTTACATTGCTGCTTGCCTGGGTAGAATCCCGTGCATTCTCTTGCAAATGTGTCTTGGTACAAGGAAAGAGTCTCTATACATTTTCGTTGGTACAAGACCTATGTAACGAATAAATCATGAGCCCTCAAAACACATCCTATAACCGCCAAAGAGTCAAGTATAACATATGGGGGTCGGGGTGATGGGAGTACGGGGGGAGGGGGGTGGACAGATGGCGGAATGGCACTCGGCCAGACGAATGTCGTCTGCTGCGGAGAAGGGCGGGAAATGTCAGAACGGGAACTTCTGAGACGGCTTTGTTTGCCGTGTGAACCATTATACAACCAGGATATGAAACATTGGGCTATGTATAACTGGTATCTTAAATGTTTACTAAAACTGGTAGAGTTGAACTGGTGGAAGGTGCAAACCTTTCTTTTAGAATATATATGTTTATTCCCTCTCTGATAGTTTTATAATTAGAAGAACTGCGGGGGCGTCCAAGGATGGCCATATGTCCCATAAAAGATCGTCACATACTGAGGGCGAAGCCTGAGGTTCATACAATCCTCATGGGTTGTACGGCCACCTGAGGATGCCCCCTAAGGTTTATCCTTATTTTATCACCCTAGAAATACTCAAAATATGTTAAAGATACAAAGAATGACGAGCGGTACCTACGGCCCCACAATACACACCGCCCTCAATATGCACCACTTGTCGGACCAGCAGGTGATAATGCATATATAATGGGTGGATTGACATAATTCACATAATATGTGAAATTTTATTTCGTTATTTTTAAATGCATTAAATAGCAAAGCTGTTGAGGACTAATGCCTCCATGCCCTACAGTTCTTTTTGGTTTATTAAATGGTAAGATCAATAGCAGAGTTTTTCTAGTAGACTTACATATAGATCAGTTTATGTCCTGTCATAGGCCTAGATTCATTAGAATTTCTGCTTTATATATCAGAAATCAAAAGGCCATTCGAGCCATTTGAGATACAAATTAAAACACCAAGTAATAGAGAATGAAGAAAACGAATGCTTGTATGTGAACAGAAGGATAACAGCAATATGTGAAATATGCTGAACGTGAGTGGGATTGTGAGGTACGTCCTGGTTGAACAAACCTCATGTTACAGTTAGAAGTTATTTTAAAAAGTATGCATGCCTCTCCTCTCGCCTCCCACGCACATTATGCCACAGTTAGGTTCTGAACCAATAGGTGTAAAATCACCCCCCCCCCCCCACCACCACCCCTGTGAAGCCTGGATTCCACTAGGCGATTTTGACCACTGGGGATATGGCAGTTTCTAAATTTTCACTAGATATATGACCACAACCCATCCATGCTGCATACCATTTGAAAGAGCATTCAAAATCCCTTTTAATGACATATAACTTGTCAGTCAGTAGCCCTTACTCCCCATAACGTTCAACTTTTAGGTATCGCTGGTAAAATCGGGCTGCGGAATACAACCCTAATGTTAAACACCTGTTGGACGGTCGCTGCACCCAGACGATAACAGTAGCAGCTTCGTACCCGCTTTTCGTACTTGAGTGAGTACACACATGCTTGGTTATCATTTCTGCATGTACGGTTACATACTGTTACAATCCCAGAAGAACACACATACGGTCACGTAAACACTGGTATCGAGACATGTATCATATTCATGTGAAACATATTGCACCTTAATTCATCTTGTACCTTATCTGCAACACAATCTAAACAGCCTAAATCAGGGCGGATCCAGGGGGTGCTGGGGGTCCTGACCCCCCTTTTGGTGGAGACATAAACTTGCCAAAGAGCTAAAATATGTTGCGCATGTATGCACGAATGCATGTATGCACGAATGCACACCGTTTTAGAACTTAGCCTATATGTGAACCCCCTTTTCGAAATTTTGTATCCGCCCCTGCTAAATATACCTGAAAGGAAACCTTTAAGGACCATCGAAGGAATTGGACAAATTAAGGATATCAAAGATATTGGGCATAGCATAAAGGTTCATCAAATGTTTTGAAGACACAATTTCCAATAATAAAAAAAAAGTCTCACCCTGGACTGATACATTGATGTTTCCCTTACCATTTCGAAAAAAAAAGAATTGATATCATTTCAAGACAGACTTATTAGGACATCAGGTCTTGAAAACACTATCTGATATTTTACCAACATAGCATAACGTACCGACTGCTCACCTACCTGTAGATATATCTGCCTGAGTTATCGAACCATTAATTCATCACCAAGGTGTCCACCTGATTAACGACTTTGCTGATTACCGTCCACCTTATCACCTGACCGCAGTATCACGGGAACAAGCAGAAGCTCTTGTGCGCGTGTCTGTCTCAAGAAGAGCAAACTTTCACCTCAATGTATAATTAGATATATAGATATTTGGCTGTATCTAGGTGTAGCAATATGTAGTCCATCTGTTCTCAATTAATTTTGATGTATACAAGTTTTTATAACTCTCTCAAGCAAGATTGCATGAGAATCACCTCAATACCGTGTTGATGGGAGTTAAGTCTATAAACTTGAACACTCCCCATGGGAGTCAATATGTTTCTCGATTATACTTGAATTAAACGTGTTTCCTACACGTGATAAATCTCTGTGGTGTCCACCTGATTTACGACTTTGCTGATTACCGTCTGCCTTATCACCTACCTGCAGTATGATTGCCGGAACAGCAGTACTTGTGTCTGTGTCAAGGGGGCTAGCTTTGACCAATTTATCGCCTATAATTAATTAATTATTGCCATTAAGAGATCATGATATATATGTTACAAAATAACCGTGCACCCAATTTTTACAAATATTGTCTGGAAGATTAGACCTATCTGAAGCATTCAAATAAACGATATATATTATATATATATATATATATATATATATATATATATATATAATATACACAAATACATATACACATACAGACATGTAGGCCTATATCTATAGGTGAGAGACATAACTCCAGTATATATATATATATATATATATATATAATATATATCCCTGGCTGAGTTACCTGAACATAATTAATCACCAAGGTGTCTACCTGATTTACGACTTTGCTGATTACCGACAACCTTATCACTCAACGGTAGTACATTGCCGGAACAAGCGGAAGCTCTAGTACTCGTGTATCTGTCTCAAGGGGAAAGGCGTCTCACCTCAATGGATAAATCATGAGATGGGTCGCAATCTATCCTTTAATAAAAAATATGATTAATGAGAAAACCAGCCACTGATAGGCTGGATATATATACTTATAAATATTTCCTCAAGTTTGGGAAATACCACTCTTTAATTTGCCACTTTTTAAATATATTTTTGCCCAATTTAATGTCTATTTATATTTCCTGGCTGTCAAACTCTAAAAGAAAGCCAATACATTTCACTACAAATATCACATCATTAGTTTAAAAAGACATGCCTCATGTCGATTTTTAACAATGTGAAAGTCCTACTTTTGGATCTGGGTGCGATAACCCCACAGATCAGGGAGGTCCCTGACTCTCCATGTCAAGGGGGGCAGTCTGTGGTTAACCACAGCCACCCGTCTACACACCTTCAGTACACCTGTCCAGGTGTGTGTCTGCTACCTTTAACTTCTACCTGTGACCATTATCACACCAAACAGGGATAGCATTAATAAAAAAAGCCAGTCATGTCTCCGAATTAATCTAATCCAAGAAATATTGCCGTAATCCAACAACATCCCTATACCTGAGGTATTACATTATGTAAGTCGTTAGCGTTTTTCTCAGTTTTGATGTTATATTTCGAAAGTGTCTTCCATCCACTTCTGCAATATTGTCCAGCAGTATTTTCTGTGGAAAAATGTATCCTTGGAA
This sequence comes from Lepidonotus clava, assembly GCA_936440205.1. Lineage (NCBI taxonomy): Eukaryota > Metazoa > Annelida > Polychaeta > Phyllodocida > Polynoidae > Lepidonotus > Lepidonotus clava. Next base: position 2,551,220 of record OW387134.1, read on the forward strand.
ATAATAATATTGCTGTCTAAATCATCTCGTTGAACTTGTCCTCTGTTAATAAATAATTGTTGACAAATTGTATGCAGTTCATTCTGATGTTTGATATGAGATTCTACAACTGGCTTACGATAAAAAATATGCGTACGTTTCTGGCCATTGTAGAGATACATTGATTTCCACTTTGTTTTCAGATCTAGACCGCAAATATTCTCACCACCTTTCCCACCCCCACTCCATATTTGACCCTTTCTTAAAGGTGATCAAAACGCAGCACTAGGTGCTTGGGAAAGTCAGCACATCTTTTTTAACGTGCATTGTTGTGGTGAGAGGTGCAGAAAAGCAGATTCTTCTCCTTTCACCATGTTCAACTGGTCGAAAACCGGGAGGATCCAAGTCACCATACAAAGAGATCCCTGTGTACTGCTATTAGAGGGCCCCGGGGCCAGGAAAGCAAGAACCGTGATATCTTACAGTAGAAATGTTGGGGTGCTCATTTTTGGTTGAAAGATATTACAATAATATTGATAGCAAATCATAAATGCTGTGTCCAACACCTGCGTTTTAATGTGATGAAGGTCTACTGATTAAATCGTCCAATTAATGCACGTGTCTTTAACTCTTATTTTCCACAAAAAGGTAGGAGGTCAAGCTGCCCTTTAGATAATATTTATAAGGTTTTCTGACAAAATGACAAGGACAGTTCATTTATATAACTTATATTATCTATAGATATGGGTTTAAACTGCAATCCCCACAGGTCCTTCCAATTTCTAGATTTATGTATTCCACACCTTTTTCTTCCTTTCCACTCACAACACAGGGTCAACTTTCCAGAGTCAAGTTATAGTTTATGTATTATATTTTCGTGTTTTTCCCAAATTTCTTTTAAAAATCAGATTTGCATTTCACATTCCACAACTTCGTCAAGCGGACGGAATTAACCACAAACGGGTGGCAGAGACTCTCTTAAAAACGCCTCAAAAGGAGGAGTAAAAACCACTAACAATGGTTAAGGCAGCAGAAATAGCCTCAAACCACGTGAAATAGCCTCCAACCACGTGTTACAGACCACCGCATGACCATCTGTTAGATCAGCCTAATAACCAGCGAATTTACCTAATAGATGTGTGAAAACTGCCGAATACAAGCAAGGACCTGTGGTTCCATAACATCATTTCAAAATAACTAAAAACTGCATGGTGTTTTTACTTCATTATTGTCGAATATGAGGAAAATGCTCCATACATATAGGAAGCCATTCTTAACAGACGAATATTTCCCATGGCAGGTTGTGCCTTTGTTGTACTTTTTATAACTAGATGACAATTCCTCGGTGTCATCCTTCTTTCAAACTGATCAAAAACTAAAATAATCTTTCAAATAAAACAAAAGTATATTACTTACAAGAGGAGGTAAAACAGAACTGAATAACGTCATTGAATACAACTTGTGTTAAGTATAGCGACATAGTTACTTTTTTAATCTTAAGGAATACATTGTGAGCAATATTCATATTTACATGTTTAGCAATTGAGAATGACAACAAATTTGAATTAATCATCAATAGATCTATGCCAAACCTACTTTAGGCAGGTGTGATTTCAACTGCACAACATCTATATCCCAAATAAAACTACCCAAGCAAGAATGCAACGTAGTTATAATGTTGGTGCATCATCTGACCATCCTGTTTAGTTCTGTTTTGGTTCTAGTAATGTTATTTTGATGGCACCCAAAAATGTCTTAAATTTGGTTACTAACATTGCATCATTGCAATATGAGGTTATATACATATTGTTACATTCTTAACATGTTAATTCTTTTATGTAAAGCTAACATTATTTTAGCATTCTGTATTACTAAGGTTTAAACTTCACTAAGCAGTAATGTTATTATAACACTATTTTCAGTGAGCCCCAACCTTATCTCAAATCTGATTAACTGTTATGTGAAAACATAGAAAGTAACTGACTGACCAAATAGGTATGGTGGCAGAACATGCTCATTATGTCGCCGATTGCATGAGCATTTTCTATGGTAATTGTTTATTTAACAAAAATGAACACATAATTAAGTTAATATTCAACTATTAGCTATATTTGTCTTGCATTAGGCATTTTACTTGTGCATATTGTAAGAGAGAAAAACAATTTCTATAAGATGGCATAGTGGAATATGGAATTTGATATAGTTGATATAGCACTTCAAGCACATTCATAGAAATTTCTATGTGCTTTACTATGGAGTTACATTCAGATACCAATAAATTGATATCTAAGATGCATTGGTAATTTAAGACAACACGAATGCAAGTAAATGCATGGTGGAATATGGCGTAAACATGAAAAACAAAAACTTAACCAATACTAAAGCATGTTTGATAACAAACTGTTTGTAACCTGGTCCAAACAATGCGCTAAATGAGGCGTGACCGTCAATATTCCCAGGACTACTGCGCAGTTAGGACCCCCAGTTAGGGTCCCAGATGTCAGCTGTGGTCTGTTGTTGTATGGATTTCAGATCCTAGGGACCGCCAAAGAGGCCAATGTACACGTTGAGAGGGACATCAGCAGATTTTTATTACAGTTTATTGTACATGTATTACAATCTGATAAACAATACTTTAGTGTATAAAATTTGTAAATGTAACTTCAGATACTTTCTGCCACTGAAAAGATTCCAGTAGAAACCATACTACCAACAAGGTATATCTTCATAAACCATTTCTAACGATTGTTATCTGTGTAACAACATATAGGTTCTATCGAATAATAGTCATTATAACTTCGAACTAAACATAATTATAGTATTAACATCATCAAACCTATATATCTTTAAATGTGACCTACAATAGAATCATTATTCTTGTAAAATCATAATGACTATGCCAATTCACTGAAATGGCTGGAAGATCACACACATGTGTATATACTATTCTCTGAAAGCAATCAATATATAACACAAAAAACTAAGCAAAGTGAACAAACCTTCACCTAAATGTGTTGGAAATATGGATTTCCACCCCTTGTGCAGCTCCCTAAATGGGCTGTTTGGCCACCTGGCCTGGGCTGTTATGTGGGTTTCTACAGCATACTGTAACACATCAATACTCTATAGATTTACCTGAACGCATACTGCCCCGCAGTGTTTACGTGGACACCGGACACCCTGAATGTGTCACCGAAAACTGCCTGACCAGTCAATATTATATCCAGGCACTTGTTCTGGTCAGATTATTCAGCTTGTTTCACTTTATTTTTGTTGCTTTAAGGCCATATTCCACTTTGTGATAGGTAGCATTGCGGTCACTTTAATTAGCCACCGCAAGTAGTTTGCGGTATTGATACCAACATGTCGGTATTCCCAGCTGCAAGGAATCCATAGAAAACCTATACAAAATAGCATGGGCCACAAGTACCTATATTCCACCTTGCGGCACCCTACCACAAACAAGTTTGCAGCAGTTTGCTTATGTCTTTTCATGGTGCCACAAGCAACTACCGCATAGTGGAATATGGTTTAAATGCGATATTCAAATGCTGGGATACACGAGATTTCTTTTCTGAGAATATATATGAATATATTTGTATAACAACAACGGTGGCCCTGTCATCAATTAGTTTTTATGAACAGAATTTTTGAATTATCAATAATACAAAAGGCGATTTTTCTTCAGCGAATAATACTGCCCTTTTTTGATAGAGTACCTGGAGGTTGGGTCAATTTGAGATCAAGTATTGAACAAGTCATGGCCATAACTATATGATATTTCAGATAATAAAGGAATAATTTTACTGTATTTTAATGTAAGTATACATGTCAATATTTTTCCATTAATATTGTTGTTGTGCTGTGTCATCATCCTGAGAAAGCTAAGTTCTAGTGTTATTATCGTGACTGCCATACAGAACATCGCAATATTTAAAGCCTGTAATAAACATAATGACCGAGTATTCACAATTAACTAATTGCATAGGCCTTCCAAGAAAGATAATTGTTTGTTCATGCTATAATTGCACTTTGTAAATGGCGTAATACCACACCATGAGATCACCGAACACGACCCTCCTATGATTAATTTCTTGGTAAAATGGGTGTGGTTGGAGCCAAGTTACAGCACTCCAAAAGGGTGTTGTTTCATATGGCTGTCTATTGTCTGTCTACCCATGGAGAGTAAATGTTTACCGTCAAAATTTCACTGTTCACTGGCCCCAATGCATAAGTAAAAATAATCAGCTGATAAAAATTTTCGCCCGACTTTTGAAAAATTGGCTGATAAAGATGGTTGACGATGAGCTTCTCGTGGGGACACAGCTTTACTGTATGCCTGTCTACCTAGTTCTCTGTCTTCATTACCTACAACCTAGTTTATTCAACAATAATTGCTCCCTATCATAATGAAACGTAGCTAACAGATATATATATATATATATATATATATATGGTTGATTCTCACGAATGGGGGCCACAGGGGGCAAAAGTTTAGTAAAAACTTAAAATGAAAATATCTCGATGAAACTTTGTGGACTGAAGGACTACTTATGTTGAAATGCGTTCCCTTAATTCTTTGAGTTATTAAGGTTTTTAGTTTTGTATATGTACTATGATGCAGTATATGTACTATGATGCATTTATAAAACAAATCTTCCATAACTTTACCTAATCTTTTCAGAGATATAAACATAAAATTACTCCTGCAAGCATTGCATGTGTATGATTTAATCATTTTAGGTTTGCTTTTTAGGGCAGCCCGAACATACTAGTTTCAGAGAAAACCTCAATTTTGTATATGTACTATGATGCATTTATTATTTCCATAATTCAACATATTTAAACAATTTCTTTAAAATTATGAATATCAAAAATGTTTCATTAAGTAGCATATAAACATGAGTTTAGTGCACGTACTTTCGCTATTAACCATTTCTATTTTTTAAAGAATTATAACACAATTAATTGTCTGTATATGTACTATGATGCATATATGTACTATGATGCGTTCTGTTATTTTTGATATTATATTTGATACTATTTGAAAATCAAATAGATTGTTTTTCCCGATTTTAATGTTAATATGATAATATTAGGTCAATCTATATTGGACACAAATATTTTCCATTAATGTTTGCATGTTTTAATTTTATGGGATGTTTAATCTGTATATGTACTATGATGCATTTGCTACCCCAACCCTACCTGGATTTACATTTTCTGTTGCCCAATGATTAGTTCTTCATAAATATATGTAATTTCATCCATGAACAAAGCCAATACATTATTGCATTTTCTTATGGATTTTATGGATCATTTGCTTTATTTTCTTGATATGATTAGGCTGCTGTATTTTTGTATATGTACTATGATGCATTTTCTACACAATGGATAATTTGGTTAAAAAACATGGAAATTGTTAAAAATTTACATCAATTTTATTCAACTGATAAGAATCAATTTGTTGCTTATAATACCTGAAAAAAGAATATTTGCAGGACCCAAATTTAAAAAAGTTACATGACTTAATTTAAATGAAAAACGTGATTTTGGTTGAAAAATGTGTCAAAAATGGTACATTTTAAGCTATAAATTCTAAAATATTCATATAATTCACTTAAAAGTATGGTTCCCATTAAAGGTTTGATAAAGACACATCCATTGAGGCTCTGATAGAATAGCTATTACTTATTGATGCAATTTTACGAATGAAATTATGAAAATCAGGTCTGTGGCCCCGGTTCGTGAGAATCAACCATATATATATATATATATATATAGGAATATATAAAGCTATATATATAGCTATACATATATATGCAAGAGATCAGTCTATCGCCTTGTGGTAGGGGAACAAGACTGGGTACATATCCCAACAAACCATCCCTCCAACCAAGGAGTTAAAAATGAGTTTGTTGACATCTCGCCACAACCCACATCCCCGTCTCTCACATCCGGGTAATTAACCCCCAACAGCTGCGCGCGCACCCTGAAAGTCATATCTCACACTCAGAAAGAAGAGCACAAACAATGACGTACTTCAAGGTCATTCGTATTTCTTTAAAAAAAATATGTATTTTAGTAACATAAGACTAGATTAACTAACTCATGCACGTTTAACATAAGATATAATTGAGGGTATCTTTTACGAGAGCCAAATTTAGAATATTAAAGAAATGTTGGCATTATAGATAAAAAAAAACAAAAAAAAAAACTCCTAACATAAATTATAAGGTATGCCACCTGTTGGTCACTCTCCCAGCAGAGTTCTACGTGTCAATCACTCTCCAACCTAGCTCCCACCTGTTCCTCACTCTTCAAGCAGTTGTTGCAGCTCTAAAACAGAAATTCCATTCCATTTATCTCTAAATTGTTTTTGATGAACTTCAAGTACATGTCAAATGATGATGGGTTCACCTGGAGATGAACAACAGTCAAAAAGCAAACACAGAACAAACAACACAGACCATGTAAGGTACTTTTACTATAGTCCTAATATTCACAGTTGTTTATACTTCCTATATCATTCTACACATTCATAATATTAAGTCATATATCAGTCCAAGGTCGTGTACCACGTGCATGGAGATGCCATCAATGATCATAAAATAATACGTCTTTCATAACCTAGATAACCTAGAACCTGCCTACATTTTCAATAATTTGAACTTGAAAAGGGGGGTGGCGAGCAGTAAAACGTGGAACTTTTTAATATTTGTCTACTATTTTAGGGGGTTTTACGTCAAATTTTGCAAGAAAAAGTGGAACTTTTAGAATAATTTACTTTATGGGGGGTGGCCAGCAGTAAAAAGTGGAACTTTTCAATATTTTCCTACTATTTTTAGGGGTTTTTACATTACATTTTGTAAGGAAAGGTGGAACTTTTGGAAAAATTTCCTTTATGGGGGGGGGGGGGGGGGGGTGGGTGGCACGCCACCCCACCTACCCCCCTAGTTGCGGGCCTGAATAAATGAATTGTTATTCATACAAATTCAAAGAGGGGGTTCAAAATATTTTGTACCATACTCTCGAAGTACGTAAACAGTGTGCATTATTCCCCTCTCAACCTGTGTACATCACTTTGTCAAAAAGAAGTACCTTCTTGAAAGAAATCACATTTTTCTCAATTTGTACCCGTCCCTTCCCCCCTTATCTTTATTTGTAATAGGCATGGTTCAGGTCTTACTTAGGCCGCAGTAGGTGGTTATATCGTTTGTCATCCAGGGGTAACTAGGGTGTTCCCTGATTAGGGTATTGTTAAGGTAAAGGTTAAGAAGATTAATGGTACTAACCCTGAGTGACCTGTCTGAAGGTCAGGGGGACGAAGATAAATAGTCCTAAACCCTTTTAGGTATATGGTGCCTAAGATATTGTGAGTGAAACATGTTAATTTGATAGATACACAGAATATCGTTAGTTGTTTATATAACTCAACAAAGTTAGATGAATAGGATGGTGCGCACAAGGGTTGATATTCGTTAAATCATGAAGGCTGAATTTCTTTTTGGATAAAAATGTTATTCTTGTTGGTTAACCTATAGATTTACAACCTTTTTATATCCCTTTTCCAAAGTCCTACCTAACTGACCAAAACAACTTTAGATCAAGAAAAACCTCAATCTCCCTTAATGAGCTTTACTAATCGGTAGATCCTCAACCCTTATCACAGAAATGTTTATTTTTTATTTTTTTTCCCAGTGAAAAGTGATCTCACAGACCGCCATACATTAGTAAACCCAAAAGACCAAAACCATCCCTCCCCTGGACAGGCAAAAGTATACACACAGCCCGGTAAACCCACATAAACACCAGTTTAACCCGGAAAATCACCAGTTTTACACGAGCTAACCACCAGTTGAGAACCCCCCACCCCTGCCCCTACCCTCTAATAACCAACCCTCTGTGTCGGCACCCTGACGGCCTAGTTGTAGGGGTGGGGGCGGGCAACCCGCTATAAAAGGGCTTTAAGGCCCTGAAAAGGGCAATAGACCTTGGGATGAGCAGGGGCATGACTAGACTGGACTGGATAATGAGAGGGCAGAGGGGGTCAGCCGCGGCCAGACTGACCAGTAGGTGACTATAGAGTGACCAGTGGGGGGACCATCTGTTATTGTAGTGACCCCACGCCACCCCGGGCCGCCTTGTAACCTTTGTAAACCTCCCCCCCAACCCCAACCACACACCTCCATTTCAAAACACCATCCCCACCTCTACCAGATCACAGAATCACAGGATTAAGGGAAATCTACTTGCTAAATTTTCACATAACAGTCACGATATTCTACATGAGGTTGAGACTTACCAAAACAGAGTGTTGTGGTAGCACTATTATCACTATATTTTTGTTGATTTTTGTTGGGTTTCTTTTATTTATAAAATCATCTTCAGAGATGTTACCAATACAGATTGCTATAAAAAAGTTATCTTTCAGTGAAAGAAAATAACGTTACAAAAATGTCCCATTGCAATGTTGCAATGGTAGGTTCTATATAAACATTATTGGGTGCTATGGAAATAACGTAACATAAGCCAACACAGAACTAGACAGAACATTGCTGCAGTGTAAGGTTGCATGCTTACCATGGGCTTCCACTACTACCTTTGGTGATACTAAAGAATACTGCTAAAGGCGCATCCCCACGGGACGACTAGTGCCGACGACTAGCTATAAAACATCGACGATGCGCTGTAACTCGTCGTCGCAGCTTCGTCATTGATGATTATACAACTAGTCGTCAATGATTTACAGCTTGTCGTCAGCAAAATATCGGACATGTCCGATTTTTTCAGCTAATTCGTTGACGATTAGTGCATCTAATCCTCCACCATACTGGCACCAGCATGGATCAACTAGTTGTCGACGATTAGATGTAAACTCATCGCCCCGTGGAGATCCAGTATTACCTAAAGCCCTGGCTCCACTGTCCAACTGAACTCAAATCGATGCTTGTAGCTCCTCAAGGTGCCAGAGCCTACGATTCTCTGGTTGTAGCTCATATTCCCAGCCTGGCCATGGGTTAATTAGGACTGAACTGCCATAGCTCTTATCAATTTATATATAAAATTATGTATGACTATACTACTGCACACACCCCTAAGATCCAGTTGTGCATCTTCAAGAGCTCAACATGACATTGTGATGAGGTGCAGCTATGAATGCCCCAGCTCCACTGTATACGACTGAGTCCAACTCAACTCAACTCCACCAGCTCGAGTTGAGTTGAGTTGGTCAGTGGAGCCAGTGCTTAAGACTTGATCATTGGGTTTAAGACTCTTAATGACAACGATCGGGTCCTACCATGTGGCATGGTAGAGTTTATTTGATCAAGACCAGACAGTCCCAGGCTCTGGCGCCTCTTAAAGCCACGACAGTTGAGTTGAGTTGGGCAGTGTAGCCAGGGCTTTACTGTAAGTATAAATTATAGACATACCATGACATTCATATTCCTCCTCTATAATGTTATGGGAGAATATGGTGCAGGAATCCCAGGCAAGAATATGACATTATAATAACGTTATTATAACGTTCTGGTGAGTCATGTTTGGTTCTTGTGACGTTATTTTGATGGCACCCAGAGCCTAATGTTGCGACGTCGCAATATGACGTTCTTGTGACGTTATTGTTACGTTATTTCACGTTATAATAACGTTATTATAGCGTTCTTTATTAGTTTGGCCACAACTCGACAAAGATATAACGTTATTATAACATTCTCTTTTGAACTTGTTGTAACTTTACCTAAAATAACGTTCTTGTTACGTGACAATTGGATAGGTTTCAGATTAACTTAAAAAGTACAGTTGCAGAACGTTCTTGTTACGTCGCTGCTTGCCTGGGATACCTCCCTAACCTCCCCTTACCTAATACAGACCTCAACAACCCACAACCATCTTACTGCTAGATGTTACCACTGTTGCAAGTGTCTGGATATTTGGGGGTTGGTCTTTTATTTACCTTCTACAATTTATCAAGACTTTGAAAAAAGAATTCACCAAAAATTTAGGGTAGGGCCAAGAAATTAGGGTCGGTAGGAAAAACCTAAACACAGCTATTCTTTTTTCTTTTTTGGCTCTAGGTCTTTTAAAGCCTCATGCAGGAGATGCGGTTCAAGGGGAGTTCTTTGTGGAGACCTCATCCTTCCATTACATAATGAAGACCTTAATACTTACCCCCAAGTATCCAGATACCTGTAATTCGAATATTTTACTCTCCATGGATAGATGAAGTCTAAAAATTGCCCCTTTAGACGTCATCTATGCCGGAATTCATTGAGCAATGGTACTTGAATCTTTCGACAATATTTGTTCATCGTAGACCATTTTTTATGGTTTTCCACTAAGGGGGAGTTTTGTGTGGAGACCTTATTCTTCCCTTACCTAATGAAGATTTTAGACCAACCCCCAAATATCCAGACACCTGTAACAGTGGTAAGATGCTATCTGCCCCTCACCTTAAATCAGAGTTTGTCTACCTACCCCCCACAGCTGGTGGCCGGTGGTTCTGGGTATTCTAACGGCTGGTCACCGGCCGTACTCCGTATTGGTCCTGTCAGGTGGGGAGAGATGGAGCAGTCTGATAAGGGGTCGGGACACTGATTTAAATGGGAATGTAATTATCAAATGGTGGATGTTTTCAGATAGTGTCTGTGGACCTTGATGGAGAAGTGGGGGGAGATGGGTTTATTAAGGGGGGTGGTTGAGGGGGGACCGTGTGAAAGTGAGGGTCAGAGGAGAGGGAGTTTTGTTCAGGGATTTGGGAAAGGGTGAACTGTAGTTTTTTTTACTTTATGGTTATGCACAGGGTTGCTAATTACTATTGTTCCATATGAAATTATTCTAGTATGCTAGCTCGTGTATATTGCAGTCTTCCTTCCTGTCTCGACTGCAGGTCATTTCAGAATGTGCTGTTGGGCGAGTGAGCGGGGCCAGGCAGACTCGCAAAAGGTTGAACAATTTTACACCCAGCACCCAGTCAAGCATGTTTCATTATTTTAATGTTGCAACAACTTTCTGTTTGGTTCTGTGTTGGTTCTTGTTACGTTATTTTGATGGCTCCCAATTACATTGCTGCAGGATACTGCTGTGATGTTGCACTGCTATACTATTGTAATGTTCATGTTACGTTCTTTAACCTAAGCAGAATGTTCCTTCTACATTCTGTTTTGGTTTTGTTCTAACCTCACCAAAACATTAATTTACAATAATGTTTTGATGTCTACCTCACCATCAATAACGTAATTGTTATGTGCCATTTTAGTAAGTAACAGACTAACCCAAAAAGGATGATGGCATAAAGTTTCTGTTATGTCACAACTTGGCAGGGGAACTCCCTTTTCTTTTAAAAGGAAAAAGTCAGGATCACTTCAGGTTCGTGTTTCATTGGTGGCAGCTTGTACCAAAGGACCTCAGCTGTCTGTGGTCGGTGTGGGCGTGGCGGGAAGAAGCAGACGACATTTACCTCCTTGTTGGGGGGTTAAAGAGACAGAGTGCTGGGACGTGGTTGTGGGGGCGGTGAGGCCTGAATAAATGAGTTCCTTTACAGTTCTCCTTGTGTCAACACGTGTCTTCTTCCTTTGGTAACCAACGAGATGAGCCGATACGAGTTAATTAACTAGAAGTTTAAGTGAAATAGTAGAAGTTCGAGGGAATTAGGCGAAAACTTAGGACAGGGGCCCGAAGGCCCGAAGGACCGAAATAGGGCACGAAGGCCCGAAACTGGCCCGGATGGAGTCCCGGAAACGCAGGCCCGGAATGGCACGAGGGCCCGGAATTAGGGACGGAAACCCAGGATCCGGAGAAACGATGGCGCGACCGGCTCGGCCCCACGCTACCAAACAATAGGCGACCGTCGGCCCGACATCCCCGCGGATCGAGACCGAGGGTGGACCGTCCGTAGGAAAGAACACCGGCATCACAGAGAGATAAGAAACGGCTTCCCCCTACCCCTACCATATTTTCCTTCCCCTGCAGTCCTCCGCCCGTCGACGAGTGCCGATTCCCGATTGACCCACTCAACCCCCCTCGTGCGCGAGGCACGACTCAAAATATCACATCTTGGTTTCTTGCCCGGATTCTTCGTCCGTCCGAGATCCGAAACAATTCCCATGTCCCTCTGCTGTAGAAATTGGAATCCCCGAACTACCGAGGAATGTCACACTATTAAAGAATGTTTTAATAATGTTGTTATAATGTGAAAGAATGTTTCAAGACATCACACATAACGTCACAGGTTCTAAAGACATTTTTTGGTGCCATCAAAATAACATAACAAGAACCAAAGCAGAACTAAACAGAACATTATGATAATGTTATAATAAAACCCAAATCTAGGGGCCCTCCCTCTAAAGTCTTGAATTATTATTAAAATTTTTTTTTTTACAAACTAATTGCTAGATTTCAAATTTATTTATGTTTTAACGTTATTTAATGAAATTTTAAAAATTATAAATTAAATCGTTTTTTAGTAGATCAAACCCACACATTTCTAGGGACCATTGGGATCCCTAAACCAGAGAATCTGGAGGCCCTACCTGTTAACTAAGGTACTGTGGCCCCCGGGCCCCTGGTTATGTCCACCCCTGTAGTACACTTGTTCTTCCTGGTTCAGACCCGTTTCGCCCGTCACCTGACGTCCCCGACCTGTCAACAAGGGACAACCTCCCCTGTCACGTCGATTAGTCGCCCCTCTGAAGGAGTCAATCTTTGAAATTTGCGGTTTTATATCTAATTCCCCAGTACCACCCTCTCCCCTCCTCCATCCCATAATAATAACAAACACCCCCACGCCCTCCGTCCTCCACATCCGGGACCTCACGCCCTGGAGGACGCTTTACTACGAGCAGACGACATTTTACTCAATCTTCTCCCATTCACAAAAAGCGGACAGCGTGAAAGGCGGGAAAACTGTCGCCGCCGTGTGTGGGGTAAAATTACCCCCAGAACCATTGACCGCGGAGGTGTGTTGGGAAAATAACCCCCGAAGATTGCCGGGGCGGTGTGTGGGGTAAAATTAGCCCTCGAAGACTGTCGCCGCGGCGGTGTCTGAGGCAAATTGTCCCCCCGAACCAGATGCTGGTAGCCGCAGGTATGTCCGGGGTAACCTCAGGGGGGAGAATGATCTGAAATTACTCTGAATGATCCTGCAATGACACAGAATTCGAGGAAAAGTGGTTTTTTTTAAAACAAATTAAATCGTCTACCATGAGCAATTCAATTTAAACGTTCCACTTCCATGTCCAACCAAAATATTTTAAAGATGAATGTGCACGGATAAGATTATATACGTCTAACATGTAACTTAATTTGAAATGAATCCAGCCATAGAGCGTTGAAAAGTGGACAAAGTTCAAGAAGTTAAATACATTAAATAAGAATATTTCAATAGTCTTAAGCTCATTTTAGTTATGCTTGTTGTATAGCATTGAGCAAAACGATAATATCATCAAAATATTGCTGTCATGTCTATTGGTATATAAAGAGAGCTGATTGAGCTAATCGAGTTAATTGTCATAGTTCATATGATACCATCATGAGTCTGATTGATAGTTAGATCTATTTGACTGCACCCAAAGAAGAGTAATTTGTCTGGATCATGAGCACTTCAGTAAGTAGGATATTGAGGTATTTTCAGGAGCCATGTCATCCAGTGCAGTGCTGGGTTTACGTTTTTCTAGATAGCATAAAAGTCCTTTAAAATCGACAGGGCGACATGAGCAATTCTTGAAATCGACATGTGACATGACACCCTTAGTGACATGTGACATGCGACATGAGGCTTAGTGAAATGAAGAAAGAAAGAAACAATATGACATTGGCCACTTCTTGAATTTGACATGTGACATGGGATGTTCTTAAAATCGACATGGAAAATGAAAAAAATAGGGATATGCGACATGAACATTCTTAAATTCGATAAGCGATACGGGGACCCCCTATCAACATCCCTGTTATAGAAAAGGACGCTATACCAAAAGCAGGAGGAGATAAATGCAACCATCCATGGTTGTTGCACTTTGCCGTAATATGTGCATAGTTTTTACATCTGAAATATCCTTCAAAATTGCTACATCTCTTGACCCCTTCCCAGGCGCGGATTTAGGGGAGGGGGGTGCAGGGCGCATGTCCCCCCCCCCCCCCTCCCCCAAATTTGTTTCCCAAATATTACATTTTTTAATGCAAAATTCCTGGGCCCCGGGAAAATCTTTGCTTTAACACAACCATCCCCCCCCCCCCCCCCCCCTTTGAATATTCCTGAATCCGCCCCTGCTTCCAAACCCACTTGGGCAAGCCAAAAACAGTGACTCTTCCTTTATGGTAAAACTGCTAACCTTTGCCTCCCAAACACATATACCCCCCACACCTTCGACTATTGGCCCTACCTGCCATAAAATTACCCCAACACCAGAAGCTTGTCCGTAAAAAGGAAGCCCCTTCTGGTTTTGGCGGGAGTTGAATCAGACGTCGTAAATTGTCGTCTGCTCCTGAAGACACCACAACATCCGGGTCGTGCCGGCGGCCGTGACCCCGGGGTCAGGTGGGGTCAGACCTTCAGGTCTCACTGTACTGATTTAGCCCCGCTCTGAGAGGGCGTTACGTCCCAAGGTCAATCAAAGGTCGTCTGAGGGGGAATGCGCTGTCGGTGTCGCCTTGGTGATGGGGTATATCATACCTTACCACAAGTATTAAAGAATCGGAAATCATTATTCTTAATATTATTAAAATAGTATTATAGATGACGAAAAGGATATCCCAAGATTGGCATCGAGCTTTAAAAATGGTTGGAGGGTTTGGTAATAACCTATTAAAATTTTTGAAATTTCAATTCTCTTGCCCTTTCCATTGATTTACATTAGATATATACACATACTATCAAACATATATATATATATATATATATATATATATATATATAAACATAATGTATATCCAAGAGATTAAATGCATAGTGCATAATTCACCTTTCATATATCATTAGATTATCATATTTTCGTGTTTTTATTTTCACATTAGGCAGATTGTGTCACTTGAGGCAGTATAACCATCAACAAGTTCCACCATAACGTTGAAATATGCCTGCACCTTGTAAGGTGTCAGTGAGGTGTCAAATCCACGTTGAAAAGAACTTCCCTTTCTAAACGCATTATATATCTCTACTGTCCGCTGCCCCCTATGTTTGTCTGGGATTCCTGCCCCATCTTATTCTCCCCGTAAATGTACCAGGTATGCGGCAGATAGCCAAATAATTGGACCATTTGGTCATAATTGTCTCTGGCACCGCACGGCCTATACCCTTTAGTCTTAGAGAATAAGGTGCAGATATTTTTCTTAACCATATGCCATCAAAAAAGATAATTTCAAAAAAGAATCCATTGTTGTATGAAAGTCACAATCATGCTTTAACTTTCCGATGGCTGAAAAGCCCCGTTTGAATTCTTAAAACTCATAATTTCACCGATTATGAAGATTATATTGAAAATAAGAAAACAATTCGCTGATGACTTATAGGGCTCCTAATGGTTGTACTCATATCCATACATCATTTTATGAAAGCGGGGATCTAATTGGCTCATTGTGTCGGCGGCTCTGATTGGCCCATTGTCTCTAGTCGGTCTACTGAGTACGCTGATTGGCTGACCGATAAGGTGTAGGTCACCTGACAATTTACTGCCTTTTGATTGGTTTATACGGTGAGGTGAGGTGCTTACAAATAGCTGGCATTTTTCGGTTATTTAATTAAGGCTGATGTTAATCAAGGACCTCGCCTATTCACATATTTATCTGTTCACCCCCTGCTTACTACTGTGAAAATTACCTTTGTTACCTATATTGTCCAAGAAGAAGACGAATATCGTGGATTATTAGCAAAAGATCACATAAAACTGTCATTGAGTAGGGTATATCATAACTCCTTCATTCCTGTATTGTACAAATATGGGAAGTCAAAGATCAAAATTATAATAATGATTGATGAGGCAACATTTTTATGATGATAGGCATAAATATAATATTATAATTATAGTAAAAACCGAAGACAATTTCGAAGATTTCAAATACGAAATCCCAGTTAAATTGAACTGAATTTGTGGTTCTGAAGTGTGAAATTAGTCTAATAATTCAAGAGCCCTCTAAGGCTCTTCATCTGAAGGACATTTTTGGGCTGCCATTCGTTAGTCAACCTACCATTTATAACCTGAGGGGTAGTAGGGTAGATGCCTCCTCAGTCGTTGTTTGTACAATGATTTGATATCTTTAGAAAGTAACTTATTGGCAATAAATGTCATTTTCTTTTAGCCTTTTTCAATATTTGAATTTATAGTGTATATAAATCGGGGACTGTACCCCTGAATCCCCCTTTTCTTTTCCTTCTGTCTTTTTTTGGGCAAATTGTTCTATAAACACTGATCCACTTGCAAAGTCGTACCAGAACAAGTGTATTAACCATGGGGGCCGTAATCTGTATATCCGCGTTGACTACTGAGCTGATGCCCTTTTTCGTCCATTGAATATCAAAAATGAGGGTACTACCAAGAGTTTGACATCACAGAGGACTCGCAGAACATTATTCATTCTATGCTTTATGTATGTCCTCTTTTTAGTACATGTTTGCATGACAGCGATGTCTTTTTCAAACAAGGTTTTAAACTGCCCCAACCAAACCCCAAGGCTCCACAGGTAAAAGTCGGGTTCATGTCTGCCCCCCCCCCCCTAACTAGGGTCTTTAAAGGGCCAATTGGAGGCTGCTCTGTTGTTGAATTGCCCATTAGGCCCATTACCTGTGTCTGTCTGTGTGTCCGTGGAGACTGTCACACATACATCATAGTCATATTACCCCTGTCCCTAGCCCCAGGCCTGTTCCTAACCCTCGTGTACCTTACATGGTCATAGCGTGTACTTAGCTCAACCATGGAGGGTAAAATAAGAGTTTACTCATAATGGTTCAGCCATATGGTTGGTCCGTATTCCATCTTGTAGCCACTGCTGTACAAGATGTAACCACCATGTAGCCCCATAACCACAGGGACAATTCTACCTACCACGGGTAGCATATTTCCTGTACCCTACCTGCATACTATCCTCGATCGAGATGCATTTTTGGAAATATGTCAACAAGTCACAGGACTTAAGTATAGAAATTTAAACTTAACCTGCAGGTACTTAAAATACTGTTTATCAACTATCCGTGGTAAGGACAATTATAGATGTCACGGAACTAAATGTTTTCTTATATAGTTTGATATAACCCATCTTGAAAAGAAGAATATCCCAAACATTGCGACACCTTAAAGTGACTCAGTAGCCTATTGGGACCTCTCTGGGACACAAAACATCAAAATTGTGGTTGACTGTGAAAATTCTCCCAAGAGTCCCAGATGTTGACCTTCCCTCATTTTACCAGTTTTGCAACCAAATTCATGGAGCATTTTAAAACCCCACTGACATTTACCAAACACCCCATACCCTCATAGTAGGGGTATCATGTAAATTTTAATTCTGCATTATCATCTTATTTGATCTCATTATCAGCCACTCAGGACAGAAAGTTGTAGGACACTGTGAGATCGCGCCACATTTAGCAGTGGCGGATCCAGGATCTTGAAAAGGAGTAGGGGGCACGCTATTGGATAAAATTTCCCTTAATTACTTTTTAGCTGAATTCTACATTAAAAAAGTATAGATTGAGCAACAATAAAAAAGTACACCACTGTTTATATAGTTCTAGATCTGTGAGACCTGTACATATAGGTGGAACTCAAGACGATGACGGTCGTCGAGTTTACAATTACCATAGTGATTATGCTTGTATATCATGTATACATGATAGGCCCCCATAGCACCCCTTCCCCCACTCATAAGCTCAGTTTAAAATGATATAGATCCACCCCAAATAAATCATATCTTACGATGGACGTGTATAAATGCACACAACAGACAAGCATTTTCTTCATATTTCTGGTATCTATTTGGGTGCACCATATATAACAATCCCCCTACAGGATGCCGTGCGTACGGCCCATATAGTACGTCCCGCCCCTAATATCTGTGGGTTCTCCCGTCTGAACTGTGGACCCTGCTAACCGCTCCCCGTCTCTCATCTCGCCGAATCTCGCCCTGTCTCGTGTACCCTCACGAGAGTGATGGGGTCCTCACACGCACATAGACGAAAAGGTACACCATAAGTTATAAGGTATACAAGTTTATGAATTATAAGGTACACCATAGACCCCACTGGGCAGTAGATGGTACTTCTGATGGTGTATGAACCTTAACTTTTGCAGACGTGGTCACGTGATCAATTTTTGGTGACCACCATGCAGGCCTAATCACCAAAGCCACTTTTTAAAAATCTAAGGAATATAAATTTTAGATTATAACAATGTATATCAAGATTCTACAAGGCTGTCTAATATGAAATTAAAAAAAGGAATCTGAATGTACATAATGATTTTAATAATAATAATTGAAAATTGATCACTAATATGGCACCCAGCCTATTTCAGGGTGATGTAACGTTACGTACACAAATATCTATCTATCTATATGAGAGGATGGGGAATCTTTTGGATTACTAGAAACAGTGCATCTTATCTTTACAGTAAAGATGACATGTTTAACCCTTGGGGGTCACAATTTTGGGTCATAACATGTACAAATGTGACATGCATGAAGAACTGGTCATGGAGACATTTTCACATAAATGATATCTTGGTTAAAATGGATAAAGCTATAAAATGCACATACATCTATAATTTGAATTTAGTGGGGATTAAGCCAAGGTTAAGCCACTTTCACAGAGGAATGTCCGTATCTTTACCTTACATCATGGCATTTGATTTAACCTTCCCTTGCAGAATTACATAAACACAGGATATTTATGATGCGAAAATAAAAACGGTTGGAGTAAGTAAAGCGTGCCATGTGGGTGTAGACCTTTTAAAACAGGGGTTTGGGGTAGGACAATAGTCCCTTTGTACGTACATGCCTTACGTCTGACATGGAATAACATGATGTCGTGATATATACATGTATACAGTGGGCTAACTTTATGCAGGGGCAGTAGATATGTGTAGTGCAGTTCGATGCAATTAGAGGTTGACATCTCGTAAACTGCTGTTACCTGCCTTTTATTGTAATTCAACGTACGCATGTAATACTGTTATCTTTTAGAATCATTTAATTATTGAAAATGTTTGCATTACTTAATCATCTTAACTTATCATCTTATATATAATATATATAGTATATATATATATATATATATATATACTATATATATTATATATGTATATATATAGGGTCCACAGGGTGAAAATATATATAATTTATGCTTCGATGGAAAACTTTGTTTCATTGTACATGTCAGGAATAACGACCATAACAATTAATTTAATCATTTTGAAAATAACTGACGACAAATATCGCTGGGAAGATACCATTCTTTTTTTCTTTTTCGTTAAACAAACTTATTTATACAGGCATCTACCTCGAACATTATATGTGGATGTGAGGTAGCGCTTTTATTGTGATATCGGTATAATATTATTGGGAAGCCTTCAATTCTTTTTTTTTTTTTTTATAAACTATCAGGAACGTTTCGAGGACAATGTTTGGATCCAGTTATTAAGATTTATCGCCAACATTCTATAGCTGTCATTTCAAGTAGCAGCTTCTTTTAAAGGGATTAAGAGGTGTTTGATCAAAAATAGAAATCCATTACAGATCTCTGGATTAAGTTTAATTGGGTACAATAGACCAAGGAGAATATAATAAAACCAAAAAAAGCATATGTCACCATGCTTATCTCTGAGTAAATGCCTGGGGAAGGGAGTGGCCTTAACTATAGAAGTTTATGGGAATTACCAAATTTGCTACACTTACATGTCTCTATGAGACTCAATATCCATTAGAGCCCAATCAAAACTGGTCAAGATGTGCCTTGGGACCTCCCCAACATTTAGAGACCAGAAGAAATATAGGTTACCGATGAAATAAAGCAACCAAAGTCTCTTGAATATTCATGACTGGGTTATTTCAGTACTTTCAAGTATAAATCATTTCTTTCTGGCCTTGTTAATTTTTCATCCAGAGGGGTGATGTTTCATAACCTGAGTGGACTTAGGCCACTACCAATGCCTGATAGTCAGTTTTTAAATTTAGAGAAATTGTATTTTTCTAACCAGGTGGCGCTAGTGGGCATAGACCAATAAACCTTTAAATTTTATGTTTCATTGCTACATCTCTTTGTTTTAACATCGATATAACTTCTAATTTAACCAGTGCTCATGCCTAAAAAATTATGTTGGAAATCTGAGAAATTGAAATTTTCACACCAGGGGGCGCTTGTGCAGTCGCCTCTTAATCCCTTTAAGTTCCCATTCCGACTCGGGGATGAGTCTCTGAAGACTGTATAATGACCTTGTATGAGTACAGGTGACCTTGTATGACATCAGGGTCGACCTTGAGGTAGAGATGGCCCTTTGAAGGTCGTTTGAAGGTCTCCTCACTCAACGGCCACAATACAAACTACCCATAATCACCAAGTCGGGCAAGGCTTTTAAATCTGTGTCTTGAAATTTTCACGCATTTCAAAACGTATAAATGGAGATTCCCTATCCCTCACAAAAATATATTTTCCAAATATTGGGGTAGAACCACTGCTTACATCTGTATGATCTTTATTATTTATTTGTTGGATATTTTTCGCGAATTTTATGGGCTTGAATTTATTTTGTTTTGAGAACTTAAGAGGGCCTTATAAGAGGCTGAACTGACTGACCGACACGGGAACTTGGCCCCGGGATGGGGGGGGGGGTTGTAAGGGCTGCATGCATGTTTGGGGCGGGCTTGTTTGTAGGGTTAAGTGCGTGGGGCACGGAAGGGGCAGGATAAAGGAGAGATGAGTGTCCAGGACATACCCCAGCCAACCTGCGAAGTAACAGAAACGTTCTGCAACCATACTTTTTTAGTCAGTTTGTTACTTACTAAGATGGCATGCAACAATTACATTATTGATGGTGAGGTTGAAACCTCACCAAATTGGAACATTATTAGGCCTATAACATTATATTTTGGTGTGGTTAGAACGCAATAAGAACATTCTGGTTAGACAGAGGACAGTAACCAGAATGTTATAATGACATGGCAGTGCAACATAACAGCAATACATGGCAGCAACATTATTGGGAGCCATCGAAATAATGTAACAAGAACCAATATAGAATGTTGCTGCAACATTATAATAACGTCACATGTTTGGCTGTATAAAGCAGATTTAAATCTGTGGGACTGGAGAAGTGCATCAAGTGCTTAGCAATAGTAGGAATGAGGCTTCTTTTCTTTCTGCTTTTGAGTTGCCATTGAAATACGATAAGAATTTGATTAAGAATTGGTCTGGACAATTACTAAAACAGTGTTGGAAGATGGTACTCAACAAAATATGAATCCAAATAACTACTGATGGACACCGTAACCCTCCATGAAGGCTGATTAAAATGTTGATAGTAAATTGCTATAAATTCCATCAGGGATATTTAGAGAGACACATCGGGCTGAAAACTGGTCAGAAAACCAAACAGGGCTGCAGCAGTTCTGGAGATAAGACAGGAATATCAGATGTATATTATAGAATTAGTAGATAATCGCATGAAAACTTTACCAACATCTTGTAAGTCATATATTGGATGGCTCAGCTATACTGTTATAGCTATACTTTTCCCTGTTTGTAGGTTCTAAGAGGAATGGTCCAATAACACGTCCTCCTAGTTCAGATCTTTATTCCCTACCGGAGAGTACATACATGCTTACTAATCATCTCAGTATGAATGCGCAGGGCCTTGGTGCCTGCCACCTTTAACATGAAGTGTCTTGTGATAGACCTATTACTGAGGTGTATTAGAGCTATGTATTAAAATGGTATTGGTATTATAATTATAGATGAGAATAAAATAAATATGTAATACGGCGATATAACAATACCATTGAACCAGCAAATCACAAAAATGATTTTGCTCAATGTAATATAGCTTTCAAGTGCAAAACCTGAGAGTGCATAACATCTTACGAGCACAGAACATCTTACGAGCAGCCATGATTGGTGATCTGTGGGTTGTTGGGTGCACGTCACCTGTAGGGGTGGGGTCTAGGCTGAAGGCCGTATTACATCACACGACATGACCTGTAATATCGACACGATACGATAATATTACAGACAATTCTTCATACAGGAGTGATATAATTGATATAAATTGGCAACTCGGAGTACCTCTCATATGTGTAACAAAGAATGTTATCGTCAATACGTACAACTTCTCTGCGACATCGTCATATCGCAGCTCATGTCGTGACGTGTAATACCGCCGTGCGGGGGGTCAGGGTGGTGACCCCAACGACCCCCACATCATCCCTACCCCCTAATCACACAACTATTAGCCCTGCAGAGCACACAGTGCGCATGTGCAGTGTAAATTAAGTGGAGATTGTCCAGCAGATATATACAAGTGTATTGGGGGGTGTTTAAAGTGAGGGTTTGTGGGGAGTACAGGTGGGTACATCATGCATCTTTACTCCCCCCCTACAGTCAGTGCATATATATACATATGTACTCACCCCCAGGGCAGTAATATGTCTTCAGGTTTGATGAGTGGCATATGGTGAGTGTCCAGTCGTCCCCTTGAAGGGGAGAATTCTCCCTACCACGGACAGCTAAAAGACAGTATTCTAAGGTCTTGCAGGCTAATTCGGACTGATTTTGGTGAAAAATCCCATGGAAAAACTATAGAAATGAATATAGACAATTGTCAAGTATCCATATATAATGAATGAATTTTTAAACAACTCAGGAAATATTAGACTTATATGGATACCAATTTCGAAAAAAAGGATAGCTAGTTTTTAACCACGTTAGACTATAAATAATGATACCATTCATGAAATTCTATATGCTAAAGCATTGTGTTTATCGACATATTGCCCAGCATGCATCCTGATCTAGATTAACCTGTCGGTATAACTCAGGAAAATGGCCTGATTCTGTGGTAGATTTAGCCTAGCCCATTGACTGAAGTGTCTGAAATTCTGTTTGACCGAAAACATAAGAGATTACTTGCAACAGATATATAGCATTGTCAGATATTTTTCAAGCGATCATTCCTTGATAGATTTCTGGTCATACTGGTCAATGGGATAATGGGAATACAATTTTTGGCGAAAAAAAGAGAGAAAGATGTCTTTGTGACCCCATGCCACTTTAGATGATGATTAAAGCCATCTAATTTATACATTAACTGTTTGACACATAAAATCAAGACGAATGAATTTAAGATTAACATTGTTATATGTATCAGGTAATCAACTTAATGTTAAAGGTCAATATGCTTAAGCAGCGTTTGATGGTATAACCATAATTATATTTAGCATATTCCAGTCTATTTAGTACAGAAAATAAATTGACCTTTAGACCCCAATCCGGCCATAGCCACCCAGAAAAAAACTGTTTTACACATGAACTATTGTTAATGTTTGATTTAAGACTTGTCGGACGCTGCGTAGCTTGTATAATTGATTTATCCATGAGTCGTTCATCCGAGTTATTGAGCCAATCAGACTGCGCTCAAAGTTAATTCATCCATCCCCCAATAGTTCAAAAGAAATGGACGATGAGGGAGCTCTTAAAATGAAAGGGTTTTTTATTCAAGTAAACATCTCATCCCGAGTCAAAGCCACAGTGAATAAGTCTCAATCAGTCCATCTTCCCATCTCCTACTCAGTGATCAACCACATTAGAATACAAGTTGTTCCAGCACATCCTAGACCACCCTAGCGCTTAGCTCTATCACAATCCTTTGTCCGAAGTAGTTGGTATAGGTAAACTCCAGGATACTACGCAGGAGCTGGTAGGCATAGCTCCGAGCAGCTCAGCTAACGTTGCTGACTTTCTACTAGTTACTAACTCCACTAACTCTTTAACTAAAACTGACTCGCTCCCTACCTTGCAACACCTTTTATACTGGTTAACAGGTGGCGCTAGGAGCGTAAAACGTCTCTTCTCAGAAGTAGTATGGCTAGGCCTGATCCTAACTAAATTATAAAGTATGATAATATATTAAAAGTACTAGGCTATTAGTACATTCGACGGCGGTCAGGTGTTTGAGATTAAGGAGGTGGACGACATAGCTCAAACCTAATAAAGATTATTCAGCCAGATGTAATTGCATTCCCAATTTGGATTATTGGACATTTTTTTTTTTTTTAAATGTAGAGAAAACTGATGTTGAGTGGCTTTGACTCTTGTGGTACATATAGCACAGTGTCAATATAATTGTAGATTCCGTTTTCTGATCATCGTTCAGGATCAGTATCATTTTCAGTATTAACTTAGTACATGTCTGTACAGATTCTTAAGTTATCCAGTTGGTATAAAAGTCAATAAAATTCAACATATATACAAAGTGAAGTTGTCTTAATCATCTAGTATTAACAAATGAACAACAAATTCAACTTTGAAACGAGTTAACATAATAAAAGGTAACTTCGGAGAAATCGGACATCTTGAATGATCGGATTTCATTATACAATGCATGTTGATTTTTCAAACAATTTTCAACTAAACAACATTATTTACAGTGAATACAAGGTCCATGCGGTAGACCGGTCAATATCAAACAGTTTGACACATACAAATTACTATAATCAACTTGCGCCCACCAACCACACTTAGTACATGTGTACTTAGCAGGACGCCTGACTGGAGTTCCCATCCAGGGTCCGACCTCGGTCTGGGTTCCTCCAAGCGTGAAGTGCCCGGATGACAAATTTCTGGTTCGAATGAATGCGGCGGGTTTGCACGCTCGATGTGACTTATTGTGCCGAGATAACTGAAATTTATCACCCGATTATGTTAGTTGGGGACCAAAACTTTAGTTTAGCACGATTTCTGATAAAAACTAAACGATGATTCGATCATGCTAGCCGATTTCAAAATTTGGATCCTTCGGATCGAAAGGGGGTTTCCCAAATTAGCCTCGTTATGACGTCATTTTAATCAGTGCCGGCGGTCGTTTTGAAGGAGGCGGACGTAGTTATTTTTGTCTCACTAACTTTTTGACCTTTTCACCTATTTTCACGATGGTTCGGGTCGCCATCTTTTGCTCAGACAGGGAAGCTGGAGTCCAGGACTACCCAGACTTGCTATTAAGAGATACGGATAACACTTTTGTAACTTTTCCCTGCGACGATGCAACAACAGCGGAACTGTCCGGATATGCTTTCGCCCATCACGTCATGTATCCCGACGACATCCTCATCGTAGTGGCTAACCTTTTGGACGTTCTCACCTGGGATCAGGAACTTAATTTGTACATCCCTCTCTTTATCAGTCCCGAGGCGGTGGTGAAATTTTATGCGGAACTCTTTAACAGAGCTTTTTTAAATGTTCAAGCCCACCCGATACCGGCCACCCTCATCTAAGCGACCCCTTCGGGCTTTGACGCTCGAAGGTGGCCGCTGACCGACAGTGACGGGTCTTTACAGAAATGGGTGAATCGACTTATCCCCAAAGTAAGCCGAGAGGTTAAGCGGGCCAACGATTGGTATGGAGTTCCCACCGCAAACACTGGACAAGCACTTCACGTAGTGAAGACTGTTGCTGACGGGACGATGACAGTCAACGACTTCAGGGAGCTGGTGGACGGCTACACGCCGTCCGCCCGAGTCTTTCGTCGCTGGGCCCGGGCTCTAGGCCGTGTTATTGTCCGCCTACCGCTGGCCCCGCGGTAGACCGTCGGCACTCCTTTTGTATATAATGATTTTTTTTGTTGGAGTGATTGTCAAAGTGATTCTTTTAGTCCAATTCCTGGTTAGGGCCCAGGTCACTAATTTTTCTTAGCACCCTTGTAAGGAATAGTTATCCAGGAGGCACCTGCCAGCTTGTTCACACGGGAACCACAGACTACCACAGACTGTTCTTACGGGAGCTTCGGATGTTTTCTCGCCCGTTGCCGGGCATCGTCCTTCTCCGTCCAGCCGGCCTTTCTCCTTCACCACTCCGATCCTGGTGAGTATAACCTTTCCCAGCGTTCTTTAACATGTTCGGTAGGTTACTAACCCTTTGTTTTAAGGAGATTGTTGGCCCAAAATTCTTCTAGCAGTTTTCGGTTCGCCTCCACGCGGTTGGGTCCCGGAAGCTGACGTCACTCCCGGAACCGGAGGTTGTGTTTCGCTGGTGATTACAATGATGGGTTTGTAACGGGTGCCACGGTGGGGCCACCTGGTGTTTACTTTGGGTGCAAGATGGTGGATGCGGGCTGGAAACTAGGGCCTCGCGTACTAAACTTATTGTCTTTTCCAGGTCCTGTGGTAGGTTAGGATAATACGGATGGAATAAGATGACGGTGTTGGGCACTGAGAGACGTCAGGCTGAATACTTTACTGGGAGGGTTTGTTAGGCGAGCATGATCAAGTGTTATTTACCTCGCGCGCAGGTTGGGCGATAATAGAGGATTTACTTGACTTAGCGGTTTGTTGACATTACCAATTCAAGCAGGCTCTTCGATGTGCGGGTAGTTTTTGCCGTATTGGCTTTGTGGTATTATTTTATTATTATTGTCTACTAGTTGACTGACACTGCACTAGTGGAACTATATGTGACCAAGCATTCTGGTCTGGACTGAGCAGCGCTAGATTTGCTGCAACAGAATTCTTTTGTCTCGTCGTTCCCCTTACAAGGTAATGGAAACAATCCACTGGTGACTACAAGGCGTAGGCGCTTCATGTGGTCACCCCAGGTAGAGTCGTCCGACTGACTGTCGGCGACTCCATGGTAAGTTCGAGGTTGTAGCAAAGGCTACAAACACCGGTCTGGCCTTAGTTATGGCCAGTCTCTAGTGCGACACCAAGACTACATCGATGCCATGGTGTTAGAATAAGTGTTATAGTTAATGTTATTGTGCAGTGTCGTCCAGATAGGAGGGAGAGAAATGATGATTAGGACTGGGCCTAATGTTGTTTTATAGAGAGACTACTCTTGGGTTTCTAAAGAGCCATTGCTTGAACGGTGTGTCTTATGATTATTCTGATTAATCCTGTCTTACCTTACACGTGCTTAAATACATTTTCATTAATTAATAAAGATGACAGGGTACATGTTGTTGAGTTACAGAGTGGTAGCTTGGCGTTCACCCTCCTAATTCTGTTCTGGGGTTGAGCGCCAAACTCCACCATTTACACTGGGTAGTTGACGCCCCACCTTTCTAGACAGGTAGGTGCGTCCCTAACACCAAACAATTTCTTGGATAATTATTATGCATGCGTTTACAGCAATAATTTATCATTTCAAATTTGTACAATACACAATGTGGGTCTTCATTCCGCAAGTATACATGCCGTTAAATGACATTGAGTATTAACTATACAGGGGAGTATTTTGATTATACGTTGCTTAATTTATCACTTGAGAGGATCGGGGCTCAGACCCAGGTCCATTTCTGGTCTGAACATCAGCTACACGTGGGTCGTCGGTACCCCCCACCTTGTGGAACTAAAAGGGTCGAGTACTGAGTCTCACATTGTTATAATTAGGAGCAGTATGCACATTTCCTTCAATATGCACTCTACCCCTTTTTACAACCAAGAGATGTGTAAATGCACTTCTCCAGATCACTTCCAGACAGCACCTAGTAAGCCGGGCCTCCTTTTAACAAAGTGTAGTTCAAGGTTAAACCCTTATCTGTCAAGGTCTTTGCCCGTCTTTTTCTTGTGGAGAGCCGAGACTACTCCTGAAAGGACTCCGCCCCCAGCCTATTTTAACTATGCGCACGAGGGGCAGGAATTTTCTGTTAAAGACAATTTTAGGATTCTGACTGTTTACTAATAGGACGGGTAGACTATCTGCTGAGGTTTTAACCAAGTTTGCAGCCATTCGTCAGGGAATTAGTAGTCCGTCTCCCCCCTCCTCAGCTCAACTGTTGAGCGGGGACCCGGTTACTTGTGTCACGACGGCGGTCGAGACTAAAGTTTCCTTTTCGTTCATTTTTTTTTTTTTTCTCTCGACGGCGGTCAATTCTGAAGCCGCACGTCCTTTTATTATTTTATTATTATTATTTTACCCGGGTCGAAACTTGGCTTCTTGTTGTTTTTGCCTCAGTCCCGGTTAAGTTGGTCTAAACATGGCCTAAATATATTAGTCTCACGCCTTTGGGCAGCTGTATTTCATCTACACCTTTCGCTGGACCCTGATTTATAGTAAAATCAAAGATCCCACGACTGGGAGATACGGTGACCCGGCGGCCATTACACATAACCAAGGTGATGGGACTGCTTGTCTGGACAGCACCACGTCCCACCATCTTGTGAGTTTTAGCTACAGCTCCCCCCCCCCACAGGGAAAGTCGCTTTTATGAAGGGGAGAGTTGAGCACCCTGTGAATGTCGCCAGTTCACCGTATATGTCCTGTAACCTCTTTTCCTTGTGACATCTGTTATACCATCTATGTGTATCAGATGTAAACATGTCACGTATCGGTGCTCTGCTCTCGTGTGCTGTCACGGAGTTTTCCACCCTCAGCTTGGTACTAGGTATACGGCGTTTCATGTTTTTACTACAGCTTGCCCAGGGTTCCCTGAGGAAGGGCTCTTAGTCAAATAAACATAGGGCTGCTTTATATAAGTTTTTTTTTGGTAAGTTACTTTCTAAACTTCGATATTTTTGTAATGAGGGGACCGCTGTCAGGAGTCGACCCACCCGGGGCATAGTGGCTGCCATGTTCAAGCGCCCACCCCAGTGCCTCCCAGAGCGTCGGTGACGCGTAGCCCCATTCGTCCTGCCTCCTGCTAGGCACCACCGACACCAGGCATGTGGGCGGGCTCCTGTCAATCGTGCGGCCCTCCCATCTTTGAGGAATGTATACATACATACTGAAAGAATAGGCTGTGGCATTCCCCAAGTGACTCCTGGACCGCAGCCCGATCCTAGCGGTGACAACAGCACAGGGGTCAACATGGATGGTACTTACCTGGGGAAATCCACATCGCTCGTTGGAAGCACTGGTTCCGGTGAGCGCACATAGAAAGGTTTACAGAATTTTGTGATTCTAGGATCGATTCCGAATAGATCCCTACTCTAGAAGAGTCGCCGAATTAGTGATAAGAGTATTGAGCTAGGCAACCGGGCATGGGACACTCAATCTGAAAGAATTTTAGGTAACCCATGGGTCCATAGAAAGATGGTTGGACCAGTCTACTCGGCTCAGGTTTCCCTGATTAATGAATCATTATTGAATGAGTTAGTCGAAGGGGTCCTGCCTATACAGGCTGACAGGACTCCATCGAGTTTCTTGATACAACTCAGCTCAGTGTTCATACTGATGGTTTTAGATCTACCTGTTATAACTCCTACAGATATTAGATCAGTATTAACATTTGTTATATCGTCTAAATAATGACTTCATAGACTGTCCCTGAGTCCCTTTCAGATGTTCCTGGTCTTACAGTCTTCTGAGCAGGACCCGGTCCAGTTGTAGTGGAGGTAGACGGGGTCGATCTAGGAGGGGCGTTTGGGACCGCACCATGTCTCAGCACTTGTTGGGGCCAGTCCGCTCCGACATCGGACCAGCCAGCGTCGACGAGGCGTGGTACTCCCATAGGCACAGGAGTAGCTAAACCAGAGGAATACCTTAAGAGTCTAGCCCTAGTGTTGTATTTCAAGTTACTCATCATCAGACGGGCCAACTTCCTGGACACTCTCAAGGTGTCCGGCAACGGCACATTAGATGGTCGCTGTCCCGGTCTGGTTGCCGCTCCCATCAGCTGTGCTCCCCAGGTACCAGTAAGGGTGTACTTCAGGCACAGCTGGTTGACTAACACGTCCTTGATAAGCACATAGCCTTCTGTGTAGGTGTGATCGGAAGGCATGGCCAATTCTCCCGGAAAGATTGTCTCCATAAGATGTGGGTTGACGAATTGCACATATAATCCATCCACGGTTTTTCGTCTGATGTGCCTCCACTTGCGCCACACGAGGGCCACTATGGCGATGACCAGTACAGCCAACAGTATAGCGAGTACGGCCACCGCAGTAGGATTGGCGGTAGTGTCCAGGCATCCAGTGAGCGTTCTTTCCTGGGTCAGCAACTCTTTTGGATCAGCTGTTTCTAGGGCCATGGCCCGCGGCAGAGTCATGGCCAATCCAGTGAGAGCAGTTTTAGCCTGGTGTCTCCTCCAGCACTTCCAGAAGACACATCCAACTATTGTCACTACCACTACTATACAGAAGATCGCCCCCAAAATTCCCTATAGAGAACCATGGGGCGACTTTGGCCACTTCATATCGGTCGGTAGCCTTCTTAATACCCTTAGCCAAGTCCTTTCGGTGCTGCTGGATCCGTTTTGCTAGAGAGGGCACAGGTATCCTGACCTTAAGATTCTCCTAGATTTCTAACAGTTCCTTTCTAATCATTTCAGGGATAGGGTCTGACTCTAGCGTGGTAGGTTCATGCTCGGACCTAGTAAAGTTCGTGTCCCACCCCTTCACATGACTCGCCGCTTCCAGCAGGTCATTATGAGGGTACACGACAGTCGTGATCCTTGTGTGTCGGTCACAGTTTCTCAGACTATATGGGATCCAAGACCCCTGCGTCTGAAAGGCACAGTCACATTCCACCTGGACACGCGCATAATTTTCTATGTTTACTTCCACTGCTGGTTGATTTCGGCAGATCATCTGACCCCGAGTATCAGCACTGACGACTAACAGGTCTCCATCATCCAGATACACAGCCATCTCCCCAAAATCGGCTTCCAAGAGATAGTCCAATTTGCATTTTCCTTTTATGGCTGCGTCATCTCGCCTCAGCAGTGCGGCGGTACATGTATCTTCCGTGATCTTCTTCATGTAGGGCAAGTCCTTACACAGTGTGATAGTTTGCCCATAACAGCCTGACCAACTGCCGCTAGCCAGCGGTACATAATATTGGCGGGACATAGACATAGCCACACTTTTAGGCAGGTTAACAATTTGGAGAGCGTCTTTCTTTTGTCGCCCCCTCACTGATACCGGCACAGGGAAGGTTAGCACCTCATAGACCCTAAACAAGTGTTCGTCGGCCACAACTGGCACACGGACATACACTATCAGTTCCTGGGTGACTGCATCAAATTCAAATGATGGTTGGCTGTTTTCATAATAGAACGAGGGGTCCCTGAATGCCACATGAAACCTGGGGTAGGTTCCTTTTAGATATCTGTTGACCTCCAAGACCGCTCCCTCCATATATTGTCGAGGCACCAAGTCCATGGTCAGCTGACCCCGCGTCAGATGCTGTACACCTTTTCTAAACACACGCGTTTGCTCAATTAGCGACTGGAGATAGACCATCTCTCCCAATTTGTCTTCCAGAGCTACTGGTATCATGTTAAGGTATAATTCAATCCAATCCACTTTATGTTGGATGAGCCTTATCCTCCGGCGAGTTCCATTATTGGCCTGATTTAGCGACTTCATATTATCTAATAGGCCTAACACGACGTGGTTAACTCTTTCAATCGACTCGTCATGCTTATTGTTCATGAGCGCCAGGTCTTCGATCATCTGGTCGGAGGACTCCTGCAACACTCTGATTAGTTCCCTGTTTTACTTAATGTCAGCAGAGAGCCCCCTGTTCCACGAGGTTGGAATTTGGAAGGATGGCCACCCCGGATCGTCTATCATGAGGGGTAGCTTCTTCATTCTTTTAACCCTTCCGCCTGAATCTGATTCTGGACCTTGGGCTTGAGACCTCTGCCGGGTACTCTTAATTAAGGAGCTCAAAGTTTCATTGAGAATTTCCCTATACCGACCTTTGAGCGCCTTTGATGTTTGATCCATCCAATTCACTAGCGACCTGATACGGTAACAGGCTCGGTCAAGAGCGTCTCCTCCATCTGGGTATCTATGACAAACCTGGCCAAAGGTAGCCTTGATGTAGGAGCGTTTTCGGGGAATGGTGATCAGAAAACCCTGTCGGACATGGGTGATGTCCGCAGTGGACATTAGCTTTCCGGGCTTTAACACCACCCCATATTGCTCTAAGGCTATAGTTTCAGCATTAGGGGCTAGCCCGTCAGTTGGGCTGGAGTTATTATGAAGCCCCCCAATGCCTCCCACGATAACCAAGGCGAAAAGTATTACCAACCTCATTGTCACTGTTTATAGCACAAGTCCGAGGAAGCCAAAGTTTGTAAAATACCCAGGAACACTACCACAATTAAGTCGCCACTGTTCCTCTTCGCACAATAATCATCCACGCGCCAAAGTACGCCCTCCTTTCTGGCCCTCTAGTCCGCTTAGTTTGGGACATGTTCGTAGAGGCTTCGTCCTCTGGTACTCACAACTCGCCTGATGGTTCCGTTTTCGTCCTTCGTAACCATGATCCTTAGGTTCCTTACACGTTCGCAGGACGAGGGGCGCATTGCTCTGAGGGTTTTGGGGCCAGCAGGTTCCAGTCCTGGGCAGCCCCCGTTGGTTCGTACGACGGCTGATTCAGCGGAAACGGGTGCGGCACCTGTGGAGGGTTTGTCGTTGGGGGCTGATTCGGCCACAGAGGTCCCCCCGGTTGGTTGGTCGGTGCCCACTGCTGCTGATTCCATAGCAGTTGCGATGGATTTGCGTTGCAGCTCGACGTCAAGCTGCTCAAGTCCAAACAGGTGGGGTCCGCGGGCTGCAAGTGGTGGAGGAGGGGAGTCGTTACTGGCTCGGCCCCCACCGGTGGGGTCGGTGCGTGTTGTTCGCGCGCTGCCTCCACCCTTATTCCCGGGGCGGCGGCGGCCAGTTGTTCTTGCTCCGCTTGTTTTTCAAGTATGGGCAGAGGTAGACCGCTCCGTGTTGCCCGCTGCCCGGCGTCTTCCCCGACGCATTTAGAAGTTTGGATGGGTTTTTGTATAAAGGGAGCAACCTGGGCCTTAACCTCAGCCAACTGTTTGTCCGATTTAGGCACTTCCAGCCCCACTGTTCGCCTAATTTCATCAACAGTCTCAAATAGTTGGAACAGTGGTCGGGTTAGATCCCAGAACCACCCGGCCTGGATCTGTACAGGTCTGGCGGTGACGTCTCCCTTTTGGGCCGGTTTGGCCACTGCAGTCAGCTTTGGTTCGGGCTCCGAGTCACTCACCTCAGATAGACAGTAAAAGTCTTTGCTTGCTGTCTTCTTTTTGGCTGCTGCTGATCCGGTAGATTTCTTAGCTCCTCCTGTGGCTGCTTTAGTGGGCCGTCGGGCCGGTGTCCTCGGCTTCTTTCGGGCAACTCCGGTGTCGGTAGAGTCCGGGCGGACACCGCCCCGGCCTGGCCAGCTCCACCGCCTAAGATTCTGGGGTGGACGCTTCTTGGTACCTTCCTTCTCAGTTGCCTTTTCTTTCATTTGGCGTGCTTCTAGAAGAAAGGTCCTACGAACATCCCTCTAGCGGGCACCGCCCTCCGGTAAGGACGGTTAACTCGCTTCCTCCTCAGAGGGACTATGATCCTCCCCTCCGGATCCTCAGGGAAAGTTGTAGTCCCCTTAGGATTACTGTGGGGCCGGAGGGCCAGGCAGTTCCCCATGAGTCGGAGGGATCAGTATTCTGACTTGAGTTTTCGCCTGTCTGCCCCAGGAGAAGTTGGAAACCGAAAACTGTCTATCTCCAACTTTTGCCTGGAGATAGAATCAATGTCTATCTCCGTTTCCCCCAGTGGTTGGGCTAGGCAAGGCAATCACCTGAAGTAATGGTGACCGTTCAGGAGCAGAGTTGCGGACCGACTGCTGGATCTGCGCGGATTCCATGAAATTATAGCAGATCCGCCTGCTCGTGTCGCCTCCAATTTTGGAGGCGACACCTTTTTTAGGTGGGGGAACGCTTGCGTCCAGTCCCAGGAGATGACGCCAACTACTGACATCTCTCTCGGTCTGCGCACCCCCCTACCACGCCCCTGGGCGTGGCAAGGTGACCGTGAGGTAGGCCACCTGTTCCATTAGCGCTGCTGCTAACGGTGCCGCTCCGCCAATCTTTTATTTTCACAGGGCGGCATGGTTTTCTGCATTAATCATCCATGTCGTTGCTTTCCCCGTCGTTGAACAGAGCGGCGTAGTTAGGCCGACGGTTCCGACGCAGGTTATACCCCCCTTTCGTCGGGACATGGCCCTCATCTGTTTTTCCCGGGCTCAGCACCGATGTATCCAAGATCGGTGCATCACCACATGGCAGTTTTATGGGCTTGTTGTTGTCTGGAGGGGATCTCCCCACCAGCGGCTGGTTTTTGCCCCTTCGTTTAGCTCGTTTGCGTTTTCTCTGTCCATTAGCGCCGGCTGCTCCCCGTTCACAGGCGGCTTTGTTAGGAACAAAGGATGAGTTTGGTAACAGTGCGGGGTCCGCACTGGCGCCCTGACCATCAGTGAATTGCCCATCTGACTCTGATAAATCAGTGGGACTTGGACCAGGGTTTTGTGTAGGTACCTCCCCGGCCATAGGAATTGCACCATGCTCACGGGGACCGGCCGTTCCCATTGAGTTTTCAGTCTCAGCACCCCCTGTTTTGCCTCCCTTTTCAGCAATTTTACCTGTCGGGGGGTGGTGCAATTCGGGGTTTCGGTCAGGATCTGCCCCTTTTGAGTTAGTGATTATTGCTTCTCTCACCAGTTTGGGAATGATATGAGGGACAGGGGGGGACCAAGGCCCATGTGCAGGCTTGAGTTTCGAAATATTTACTAAGTGTGGTATTTGTTTCCCAGTTTTCAGCGACACTAGCCTAACGAGATGATCTCCCTTAGTTTCAATCACCCGGTAGGGCCCAGTGTACCTGTTTGAGAACTTAGACGCTTTGTTTTCGCTAGCTAAAGGATCATACATGTACACCATGTCGCCTTCATACATCTGAGTAGGCCGCGCCCGCTCATCAATTCGTAACCTCAAGTCTTTTTCATAGTTTTGAACTACCCGTTCTGCCATATTCCTAAACATAGCAATATTGTCCTTTGTCTGCATGAAAAATTTGCAATCATTCAGCGTTTCAGGAATTGTTCCCTGCTCAGGCATCCCCATGCTGATTGGATCTCTGCCAAACAGTAGGGTGTGTGGGCTGTATCCCGACCGTACACTGATCGTGGATCGAACCGTCCACAACGCAATGGGAAGCAGATCGATCCAGTTACAGTGATCGTCAGGAATATAATACGCGATCAGGTTCTCAATTGTTTTATGTAACCTTTCCACTCGAGCGTTACCTGTCGGCATTCGCCCTGTGGTGAATGTTTGCTTGCATGCTAGTCGTGTGGTAATTTCCCGGAACAGCCCCGAAACGAAGGCTGCTCCCCGGTCAGTGTGCAGGCGGTTTGCCCGTCCATACCGACACACTATTCCGGTTAGGAAACAGTTGGCCGCGGTCTGCGCGGTTGAATCTTTTGTGGTGAAAGCCTCTGGCCATCCGGTTAATAAGTCTATGAAGGTCATGATATATTTTGACCCATCCCTAGCCCTCTTTAGTGGTCCAATAAAATCGCACTGAACTACCTCAAAGGGTCGGGTTGGTCTCTCCCAAGACTTAGCTAAGGCCTTGAAATGTGGGGCCCGCCTCCTCAGAGAGCAGGTCTCACAAGCTTTCACATAGTCTAATATATCGGCGTTCATGTTCCGCCAGTAGAATCTCTCAGAGATTTTGGTAGTAAGGCTACTAATCCCTACATGTCCCCCAGCTAAAATGTCATTATGTAACAGCCTCAGGACTTTGGGAATTAACTTTCCTGGAACTATCATGCGAGGTTTTAACCTTACCAGTTGGTCTTGGTTTTTGTTATATCTTTTGACGTTGAACCTACAAAGCACCCCCGGTGCTACCATTCCCACAAAATCGGCTTGGTCCATTATTCGCCTAGCTTCAAGGGGATCTGGCGGTAGGTCTCCGTCCTGAAGGTAGTCTATCAGTTGCGCGCACTCTGCATCTTGGAGTTGCGCGTTTATTACCGTAGCCACAGAAAGTTCTTCATCTTGAATTTCGGCCTCAAACAATTCACATCCCATGGCGGGCTCATATTCCTCACCCGGGACATGTTCGTGATAGACTCTAGACAAGTAGTCCGGTAGAAAATGAGTCGCTCCTGGCTCATAAATGATCTCAAAGTCAAAGTCTGACAGCGCTAAAGCCCACCTTCTCAGCCGAGCTGAAGGGGCTTTGTAGGCACTCTGTAGCAGGGGAATCAACGGTTTGTGATCTGTCACTATTGTGATTTTAGCTCCCTGCAACATGTCCTCATAGTTCTTAATACTTTTAATCACTGCCAGAGCTTCTTTTTCCGTTACCGAGTAATTTAATTCGGCGTCACGGAGGGTACATCCCCAGAAAGCAACCGGACGATAGATTTCATCTAGTTTGTGACAAACCGCTGCACCGCACGCGGCGTCTGATGCATCTGTTAGTAAATAAAAATGCCCTCCTATATCTGGATGAATTAGCAAGGGCGGTGAGGTCAGCAGTTTCTTTAGTTGTTGAAACGCCTCCTCGCAGGCCTCTGTCCATTCAAAAGAGACTTCTTTCTTTAGCAGCCGATTTAAAGGTTTTGCTAAATCAGCGAAATTAGGGACAAACGGCCGATAGTAGTTACATAGCCCCAGAAAGGATTTAATAGTTTTCACATTATGCGGGCGGTTAAAGGCTGTGATCTTCTCTGTGGTAACCTTTTGTGTAGCCACCCCTTCTGCGTTTACTACGTGGCCGAGGAAGTTAATCTCACTACGACACCACTCACACTTGGACGGTTTCAGTTTGAGATTGGCTTTCGCTAAAGCTTGGAGAACCATTTCAACACTCGCCAGGTGTTCGTCAAAGGTGGTGTCGTAGACGATCACATCGTCTAAATATGCTAAGCACATTCTAGGAATCAAGCCTTTTAGCGCAATGGCCATCACCTTGGTAAACTGCCAAGGCGCGCCAACTAAGCCGAAAGGTACGCGCTTATACTGATATACACCCATCGGGGTTTCGAAGGCAGTATATTTTCTGCTGTCTTCTTCGATTACACATTGGTGATAGCCGCTCAACAGATCTAGAGCTGTCCACATAGTGGGTTTCTTGTAAGCCATATATAAGAAAAGTGATCGAGCTGTGGGCATTGGGAATTTATCTTTGAAAGTGACTTGATTAAGCATGCGAAAATCTGTACATAGCCTAGGTTTGCCATCTTTCTTCTGTACTACCACCAGCGGGCTTCGCCATGCCGACTCGCTGGGTTCTATCACACCTATATCTATGAGTTGCCTAACTTGTTCATCGATGATATCCATTTTCTGTGGAGAGTATCGGTACGGTCTAGAACTTATTACTCCCTGCGACTCATCCACAATAATTCTCATCGGCGCTATTTCACACTGACCTAACTCTTCCATTGAGAACGCCAGCGCATTTCTGTTATTATTAAGCATTTGTTTGAACCTTACCTTTTGTTCTTCATCTAAACACGATTTGGTTAGGTCTATTTTGCTTACATTTTCATCCATTTCATCTCGGGGTTCCTCCTCAGAGGATTTACCCTCCATTTGCACTGCGTCTTTCATTACTTCTACAGAAATCCTACAGATGGACATTGGGGTCTCTATTTTAGTTAAATAACACAAGTCTAGGAACTCTTCTATCTGATCTTGATTTACCTCAGGCACTGCGCATTCTTCTGCAAAAGCTAACACTTCATGTGGAGTAACTATTTGCATTTCGTCTAGCGGATTCATGACTTTAATCCACCACTGACTTCCCACCGTATTGACGCACCCCTCCACTAGGACCGGTGCGGTTACTGCCGGTGAGCAGTAAGCTACTGGTGAGTCTATCCCCAGCGGCTCTCGGGTGGTAACCGGTATGATACACTCATTTCCCGGCGGGATTTTCACTGTTTCTTGGCTAACTATGGGGTTTCCACAAAACACCTCTATCTTTGCGCCTGGTAGAGATAGATCTGAACGAAGCACTGTCAGTAAATTTCTGCCTATTACTATAGAGTGGCATAGATC
Source organism: Lepidonotus clava (assembly GCA_936440205.1). Lineage (NCBI taxonomy): Eukaryota > Metazoa > Annelida > Polychaeta > Phyllodocida > Polynoidae > Lepidonotus > Lepidonotus clava. The sequence continues at coordinate 2,589,190 of OW387134.1, forward strand.
GTCCACTATGTTGAAATCATAGCAAACCACTGATCCCTGGATTGAAAACTTACATCGGATTTGTTCTAATATCTCTTGGGACGAATTGTCTGCCAAGCTGATTTCTCCTTTCGTTACTTTCCACTCATCTAAAATACATTGTTTAGGGATCTGCTGCTTACAAAAGGTAGACATGAAGCAATCGCTCGCCCCTGTGTCTACCAAAGACTTAACCTCCTTCTGATCATTAAATCTTAGCGTTAAGAAAAATGCTTCGTCTCCTATCTCTCTTCTAGCCGGTCCGTCCACTGCGCCTAATTCTATCGTGGAATGAACGGACCCTTCCTCTAGTTTCCCTGGCCCTTTTGCTCGGTACCACTAGGCTTTCCATCTTTATACATTCGCGGTGGTTTTTCCTTCAATCTATTCTTCAACCACAAGCACGCCTCAGTAGAGTGGCCATGCTGTTGGTGAATGATACAGAACTTACTTTCATCAAACGGTAACCTAGGCCTCTCCCCTTTCTGCTGAGTTTGCTCATTCTTTCCTTTGTCTACTTCCCTGCTCGGGGTTTTATTGGTTTTGGCCTTCTGGTCTAAGTTTCTTTCGTCTTTCTGACTTTCGTACCTATCTTTTCTTTCATAACCTTGCTGTTTATAACCACCACTGTTCTGGGGAGATCCACTTTGCCCCGGTTTGGGTTTCTGAAACCATGGGGCGGCCTCCAGTCGGGCCAGCACCACTCCAAACCGCTCAGAGATGGAGTTCAGGGCCGCGGTCTCCTCTGATTCTTGGCCTCCAGCCAGCTCGCTTACTGCATTGGACATCTTAGTTCCCCCTTTGCCTTTGTCCAACGATTCTAGTCTCGTTGCACAATCCACCGCTTCGGTGAATGACTTAGGGTCCAGTATAGCTACTTGTCTGGCTATGCTCTGTTTTAACCCTTCTAAAAACACGGCTAACATCATGCTTTCGCTCGCTTCTGCCTTAACCTGCTTCTGTTTCAAAACACCTGCAAACTCAATCACGCTCTGGTCCTTTCCTTGTTTAAGGGCACAGAACTCTGCGTGTTTCTGCCATTTAGCTCTTCGGTCACCGAAGATCTTTGTCATCTGAGCTTCTAGTTTCTCAAATGTATCTTTCTCACTTTCAGCTAAAGCTCCTGCCCAGTCGTCTGCCCTTCCTTTTAGGCCTAACAGAGCCATGTTCAGGAGATGGGCGTCCGACCAGTCATAGATAGCCTTCAGTCGCCTCAATTCTCTGAAATACTTTTCTATCTGCTCATCTCCCTTTCCACTAAACCAAGGTAACCTAATATTTGGTCCTCTTTGGTGACCATTATGGGTCGTTTCCCGCACTGGCGATGGCATTTGACCCAGTGCCACACCTAGCTGCGGTAGGATGTCCCAGATATTTGGTTGATTTGGCGGATTCGGTGGATTTGGAGGGTTTGGCGGATTGTTCTGTCCTTGTGGGCCCGGCGGACCCGGCGGTCCCGGCGGGTTGGGTTGATTAGGTTGGTTCGGAGGAGGATTGTTGGGCTGGTTCGGAGGAGGGTTATTGGGCAGGTTCGGAGGAGGATTGTTGGGCAGGTTCGGAGGAGGGTTGTTGGGCGGGTTCGGAGGAGGGTTGTTGGGCTGGTTCGGAGGAGGGTTGTTGGGCGGGTTCGGAGGAGGGTTGTTGGGCTGGTTCGGAGGAGGGTTGTTGGGCGGGTTCGGAGGAGGGTTGTTGGGCTGGTTCGGAGGAGGGTTGTTGGGCGGGTTCGGAGGAGGGTTAGGCCCTGGTGGATTCGCCTGATTATTTTGGCCCACCAGAGCCTGCTGACCCTGTTGGTGACCCACTCCTCCTTGTCCTGCGTTAGGATTGTTTCTTAACGCTAACGCTTGCATTATGAAAGGGTACAGTAATTGCGCCTGTTGTGCCCCACCTCTGTCTAGCGGGGCTCGGCCAGGCTGTTGGCCCGGTTGGCCACCCCCATCATTTTGCTGTGGCCCCCCAGGGTTTATCCCACGATTAGGTTGTAGTGCCCCTGGATTTATGCCCCTAGCTCCCCCTTCACCGGGTTGCTGAAATGGGTTTTGGTCACGCCCTTCTTCCAATAGTTCCAACAATGGTTCACCTCCCTCCGCCATGTTATTTTCGTGGCGGTTCTGTACGCGTTATTGTCCCACTGTTCTCTCACAGGGACTTCCTCTACACTAATCTCGTCCTCACTTACCGGTTTGGCTTTCTTATCTGTGCCCAAACACCCCATACACCTAGACTCTTTCTCTTTAAGAAGAGGAGGAAGGTTTCCCCTCATCCTCTTGAAGCAGACCTTTCACTCCCTATTATACTTATGCTTGGTTCATTTGGTGAGGGACTTTGCTTCAAGAAGAAGAGGACATACATGCACCCCCTGGTGGTTTACATCAATACTAAACCTCTATGTCTCAAGAAGAAAACCTCACCTTATAAGCCTCATGTGAGATATAACAGGGAGAGTCTTTGCTCTTAAAGAGGAAGAGGCTATACCTTCCTCTTCCTCTTAAAGAGAAAGAGTCTAGGTGTATGGGGTGGCCCAAAACATCTTCGGCAATAAATTCGAATGATGACGAAGATGATTTCTCTCCTCTAGCTAATTTTCTATTAGGATTACCCCCTCTGACATTTGCGGCTGCTTGTTCTGTTTCACTATTTTCTTCCTCGTCCTCGCTTTCGTATTTATCATACGGTTCACGGGCTTGAATGTCTCCTTCCCCTATATGATAGGCTTTCTTTACCGTACTACCTTTCTCATCTCTATTTTCACTTTCCCTGTTACTTTGGGTCTCAAGCGTTACATTTTCTGCTTTATCCTGATCGCTTAACCTCTCAAACTCCTCACGCTCTTCGGGGCCTGATTCCGCTAACTTTTTTATTAGCTCTGCTGGGTCAGAACCATCCCCATCCAACTCCAGATTCAAAGCTTGAGCTTCTGCTCCTTCATCAGCGTCATCTAAGCTCCCTTCAATATCATAGGTTAACCGATAGGGTTGTAAGTTGCCTACTTTGTCGCTGTCTCCCTCTGTTTCCCTTTCCACTCCCCTGTCCCTACCTACTGTCTTTCCTTTAACTACAGTGGGATAAGGAATGGACGCCCCCGGGTTGGGGTGAGTCGGTGTTACCAGCGGGTGACTGATAGACTCAAGTCGTTGGAGATGTGGATAGGTGAGAGAGCTCCCATCAGGTAGAATTACCGGATTTGCGGGGCGTCTCCTCCCTGATGGGCTGGAGTTATCTGCGATGTTTTGTCGGTTTTTCCTGTTCCCCGAGGGAAATAAGTAATCCTCATCGAAAGTTTCTTGTTCACATTCACCCCCTGCTGCAGGCAGTAAACGATAGGGAACTCCTTGATTACACCACAGATTGTTCACATCGGATTCACAAGTAGAATGAGAGCCAGCACCAGGTTCGTGGTCTGTAGGTGGTACATACTCTGGATTCCAGTATCGCTGGTAGTCTTTGAGACGGTTTCGCCCTTCAACTCGTCTCGAGTGTGTTAGGGTTTCAAGTCCTTCGTCAAGAACCGGCCTATCTTTGGACCCTAGGTGCCAGGAAAATGGTTTACCTTTGCCACGGGTTTGGTAATCATGAACACCTTCGGGGCAGAGCTGCTTGGGTCTGGCTGATACCTCCTGTCTCTGTGCCTCCCCGTCTAAGGGATCACCTACCTGGTGGCGGTTTTCCACATTTCCTGTATATGATGTTGACACATCGTGTCCTGCGGGCCGCAAAGATTGAGGCTGGGCGTTAGAAGAAGCCTCACATTCACCGGTGGCTGACATCAAGGATGAGCAAAACAACAAAAGTCATGTTTCGGGTAATCTCCACCAAATGAACTATTGTTAATGTTTGATTTAAGACTTGTCGGACGCTGCGTAGCTTGTATAATTGATTTATCCATGAGTCGTTCATCCGAGTTATTGAGCCAATCAGACTGCGCTCAAAGTTAATTCATCCATCCCCCAATAGTTCAAAAGAAATGGACGATGAGGGAGCTCTTAAAATGAAAGGGTTTTTTATTCAAGTAAACATCTCATCCCGAGTCAAAGCCACAGTGAATAAGTCTCAATCAGTCCACCTTCCCATCTCCTACTCAGTGATCAACCACATTAGAATACAAGTTGTTCCAGCACATCCTAGACCACCCTAGCGCTTAGCTCTATCACAATCCTTTGTCCGAAGTAGTTGGTATAGGTAAACTCCAGGATACTACGCAGGAGCTGGTAGGCATAGCTCTGAGCAGCTCAGCTAACGTTGCTGACTTTCTACTAGTTACTAACTCCACTAACTCTTTAACTAAAACTGACTCGCTCCCTACCTTGCAACACCTTTTATACTGGTTAACAGGTGGCGCTAGGAGCGTAAAACGTCTCTTCTCAGAAGTAGTATGGTTAGGCCTGATCCTAACTAAATTATAAAGTATGATAATATATTAAAAGTACTAGGCTATTAGTACACACCATATTTCTATAATTCGAATTGATGAGTTAGGGTCTGCCTTTGAAGGTGCTTTATTGCAAGGAATTTAGGGAATTCCTGACGGAAAGCCTTGGAAATCCTGGGGAAATCCAGTAAATCATAAACGGTATCTGAGGGGTCTATGGGTTAATAGTGTACTTTGTCCAACCCCAATGTTGTGCCAACCGTGGGAAGGGCTATTCGTACTGGGCAGGACCTCATTAGAATGAACCTATATTTATATAAACACTCCACTACAGCACTTGTCGTGACGAGCCTTACCCAATTAACCGGTGACTAAAATAAGATAGTGAGTGGTTTGACACAGAAGACTAGATTAAGTGTCACCACATCTATCAGAATATGTCACCCCATATGGTTTTAATCGCAATCGGATTTTGATGAGTGGGAATGTAGTGAAGTCCATAATGTACTTGTTAAGGGACGATAATAAGTGCATCTTCTTTCAAACTGAAATTACACTGTAGCTTCTACTAAGCCTGACTGACATTCTAAGAAAAACTGCTTTTCACCCTCATTATACTGCTATACCATTTGTCAAAATGTACTTGTTTACCTAAATCAGTCATTGTCAGAGTGTATCTGACCATATGGTGAGATGTAAATTGGAGTGTGGTTTTGATATGTTTTAAATTATACCTATTTTTTGTCCCCAATTACAAGTTGAGATACGATCAGGTGGACGTCAGTGAGAGTGAACTGAACTGTAATTTTCTTGTTTTGTACATTTTTATCCTTAAGTATGACAGACTAGGTTAACAAGGTCAAGCCATTCAGCGCACAGTATTTGAAAATGAAGAAAATAATTTACCCTACCACGGATAGCCAATTTCTTGATTTTCACCTTTTAGAAAGACGGAATTGTGGGTTCTGATTTCGGAGTATAAACAAACAAATAATAGGAACTGAGACCGAGTCTCTTAAAGTACCAAACTAAATGTCCTTGAATGAGAAAATATACTTACAATTCTCAAATGCTATGGGAATGTTCATAAGGCAATGCTCACAAATATGTAATAAGCAATTCACACATATTAATTAAAGCATTCATAGACCTTACTAAGACACTGCTCATTAGGATCTAATTACACTACACCTAATACAATATGGTTATAAAACATACATATACACACACATTGCATTCATTTATATAGACAAAACACGTATTTTGCGTGAAATAAAAATGATAATAACGTTTGATAAAATGGTTATAAATACCGTTCTGACGCCTATTCTTCTAAATAGAGAACTGTGACATTGTCTGAATTACATGTTCAGTACATAACCAACTTTAGAAATGACTGGAACTACCACCATAATTGACATGATTCATTGTGTATACAACTGGTCAACCCGAATTAAGCCAAACCCTTATTTTGATTTAGGGAATTACACTTTTATCCCCCCTCCCTATAATCTTTGTAATGGAGTGTTTTAGACAAGCATTCTCATCTGTAGAGACCCAGGTACAAAATATAAGTCATGGCAGTGTTATACAAAACATAAAAACTAAACCACAGGTGGGTTCGGTGTATGTACAGTTCTTTGTAAAAAGAGCTGTAAACCTCGGGTAACCCATATCTTAATTACCCTAACCACCCCCTCTGTTCCAGGCCTATTCAGGTGTCCTCACCCCCTGAAAAGTGGGCCCCAAATGTTACACGGGGCCTGGGGGCACGTGACGTGTGGCGCATGCGCAGTTTTACAATTTTAAGTGGCCTCTTATATGTGTGTTGGGGCAAGGGCTCGGGGGTTGAGGGGGGGGGGGGGTGTGTGTGTGTGTACTCATTCTTTGAGCAGCCCCTTCCATAGCTCTTGTATAGGATGGAATAGGCTAAATTCAGTGAAGTTTCTAGGATAAGAGAAATCAGGTGCTTACCTTTGAAATATTCATTTTCCATAAATTCAATTAATTTTGTAAATCATTCAAATTGTTACACACTTATCAAGTACAGCGGGATTGAACCAGGCATACTTACAGCATTAGCGGCATGGCTGTATTGATGCTTATGGGTTATTTGAGATCAGTTTCTTCTACAAAGAATCCAGGAATAAATCTGTATAGAAATTGATGTATTTACATAATATTATATATATATATATATATATATATGAATATATATCTACCCAGCCAAGATGCGACGTAACCATCACGTTATGCAACCATACATTTTTGGTTTGTCTGCTTGTCTGTCTCAACCACACCTAAACAGAATGTTACTCTGACATTTTTATTGAGTAGGATCATAATATTAGCCCCATAAATAAAGTTACAAGAATGTTATCAGAACGTCACAATGTGATGTTGCAAATGTTGGTTGCAGTGACGTTATTGGGAAGAACGTTGCTACAACCTGACAATCTAATGTAATTAGAGTCACTCTGAACCTTGCTAATATAAACGTTATTAGAACGTCATATCCTTGGCTATATCTATGGTATAACTATATAAGATCCTTTTATTCAGCTTTCTGTGGACCAGCCTTTCAAATATGTCATCAGAGACACCTGGTGCCGGCTGAGGGAATTAGGGGGTGATAAGGGTATCCAAGGGTGACAGTAGGACAGGTCTGTAACACTCACACACGGTGTCTGGGGGAGTGGGATAATTAGGGGACTCACAATAATACAGGTTTATACATCCAGTACTGGCCCTTCGTGTCTGGGTGAAGGCAGTGGACGATAAAGGGGGCAGTTGTACACTCTATAGCACTGACACTTTGTGTCTGTGAGTGTGACAGCAGACTGTGACAGCTATTGATTGGTGAAGCTAACTGCAAACTGCAATTAATAGGGCATAGATGATGTATGACTCTATCACTCTGTAATTTGTATCATCGTCTTTGGTTGTACAGTTCTATGTTGTACATTCATAATTGGTTCCGTAAATAATAGCACCAACATGGAAAATTATTATTGGAATATATTCAATATGTTTTTTTTATGAAAAGAAGAAAAACACGTTAGGCTGCTTTGACATTCTAACTTGCATTAAAACCAACGTCTTATTATTTTGAAAGATATGGAAAAAATTGTAATACAGAGCTGACGAGTTTTATTACTAATATAGTAGCAAGAAAACCCGTAATTCTAGTCATATTTGAATCTACAGGATTCAAACATATGTGACTTGTCATCCGCGTTGTAGGTGTAATAGTGTAGTTATAATTACAATGAACCACAAAAGCTGAGGTACAATTACACTACTGCAATTACAACATGGATGACAAGTCACATAATTATATTATATCATGGAGTTCCGGGGAATAACAATGAATCACAAAAGCTGAGGTAACATTACACTGCTTAGGCACTCCATAATATGTATTTGAAAGGACTTTGTGCATTAGGTATTCGCCCACACATGTGTCGTACCATAGAGATACATAGGAGTGTCTATGGTCGCACGTATTATCCGGTTGTCTTCATAGACTTGATCCTGAAGGCCCTATTACACCACACGACATGAGCAGCGACATCTACACAATATGCTCGTATTACAGATACATTTGCATGAAACAGCCATATAATTATTGAAATTAGGCAATTTGGAGCCTGTTACATTTGTGTCACAAATAATTTTATCTCTAATATGTGTCATTTCTCTAACACATTGTCATATCGCAGCTCATGTCGTGTAGTGTAATAGGGCCTTAATTATCCCTCTAGATCCGCCCTGGTTTCTTACTACTTGTTTAATGTAACGCCATTTTGAATTAAGAAAAGGACTAGATTCCAAACGCACACGTCCTTGAAAACAAATGACTTTTTAAGTGTTATTGTCCGAAATCCGGACCTCTCTCCGAAAACATGTGTTGGTTTAGAGTTAGATGCCGCCCGCCTTTTTCAGCAGTTTTTGAGTGGATTGATTCATTCGCTCTGCTTGCTCCAGGGCGACCAAGTCGACGATTTGTCACACAAAAAGCTACTTTATCGAGACAAGCTGAAGAGCCGTTCCTTTATGTACCGATGTAAGCGGAAAAAGATCCAGTTTTACGACAGATTTCACTTGACGTAAGAAAAGTTAATGGTTTTATAAGAAATGTGACATTAGTATTACGTTATATACTGGTCGATATTGTAGTTCTGCGCAGTTCAAGTTGTGGTATAGCTGAGATTTAAATTGCGGTGCAATGTAAGCTGTCATGTTTTAAGAAATATTACAGGTTTTAGCATGTGTCAAACTTGGAATTATACATTGTTGAAAGTGTCCAACTACACAGCATATTTACAATGGTGTGTTCCCAGTAATATAAGCGGTTTATACACTGTATTATAACCTTATATCTGGTCGCAAGATATCACCCATGATTAAATAAAAGAAAAGTTTTGTCACTAGTTATTTTTGCAATTACTATACCAGATATTATGAAAAGAATGTAAATATCAGAGTATCCAAAGTTGTGTTAAAATGAATTACAACCATATCTATCAACATGTTTTTATAAGTACATGTACATTGTTTCTCTCTTCTGCCGCTCATCGTATGCTTGGATACATTTGATGAATGTTTGAAAGTCATTTTAAAAAAAATCTCTTCTTATGCATTACGACACAACATCAGCGTCGGACGATAGGTATTTATTTTTGTTTTATCTATAAAACCATAAAGAACATCACCCTGCCGATGTAAACAGCAGGAGAACAAAATCAAACAACAGAAACATATTTTATCCAGTAACAGCAAGAGAGGGACGGCCACTTACTCAGAAACTGAATTGTTTTTTGTTATTTTTAGGATTTTACTTTGCAATAAACATCAGGGTTGCCCCTGGTTTCAGCTCATTACATTTGATAATAGGAGGAAATATACAAGGTTATAAACAAAAGTAATTCTTCATTAGCATATTTGAAAGTAATATGTACCTTTATACTTTCCAGTTATGGCCAAGAATTGATAAAATAACATGAATTCCAGGTCTCAATAGTCAAAGTTCCCTGGTCGGCTTTGGACCTATTTTTGTCCATGATTTGTGCGTGTTGAGTTGACAATCGTCGACCACCTGTCTGTTTGTTTGTTTGCAAGGAGGAGTGTGTGTGTGTGGGGGGGGGGGGTACTATTACAAATGATTGCATATTATGGTCCAGGGCTGTACACTTGGGACTCTTTTCCCACTATTTTTCCACGTTTCCCTTAAACGGTCCCTACCCTACCGGCGGATCAGTATTTCGGGAAAGAGGGATATCCTTAATTTAACATAAATATATATATATATAATATTATGTATTGGCCATAAAATACAGAATACGCGTGTGTCTCGGTGGACTGTCCCCCCCCCCCTACGATCAGCTCCTGTGTAATCTAGGGTTCGTGGGAAATGTAAATTTGATTACAAATCCGAATACAATATCAATTTTCTTGCAAATTCCTTGGTCTTGCCAACTCCAACAATTCCAGTTGTGGAAAGAAGTAGAGATCATCTTTAAGGTTGTACCCTATACAGGAATGATTTATCATGTATTGGAATACCCTCTCCCCTCTGCCTAGGGAGATTGGGGGGGGGGGGGAAGGTGGGGGGAGGTGGGGGGGGGGGACGCCACACGTCGCCTACGTCACACACCTGTTGTCGTCACGGCTCACTGACTGTGACGTCACAGCTCGGCAGGCAGGGGACGAATAGACCATTTGTACAAGAGGGTTCCAATAGTTTACATAGCGCAATGGTTTCATACTAAAGTTCTTATGGAAGAAGTGCTTGGAAACCGAACAAATTATTAGGTTTGCAGATACCCTTGATATAATATCAAAACGTGTGGAAGGACAACATTTTAGGCCGAAGAGGTATAGTTCTGCTGACCAAGAAAGGACTGAAAAACTTAAAACTGAAACTGTATTATGCTCAATAATAAAAGCTGATTGCATGTCATGATACGTTTCTTTTAACATCTAATCTATATCTTAAAATTTTCAACCATATTTTTTTTATTGTAGCATTTTGTCCTCGTGGTATATTCTAGCACTCATAGTATTATGATCAGATCCCTTTGATTCTTTATAAAATATAGTCAAATGAATAAAATGTTTGAATACTAATATTTGTATTCTTGGCATGATAGGTCTGCATGAAAAATTATCATATTTTCAAATTGAATTAAGTACACTCAGACATACACACAGTCATATCTCATTATCACTTATTGTATATAGTTCTCATATTCCCCCATTCTAAATGTAAAACATAATTATTTCAAGACACGATACCCCCCTGATGGAGTAGGAAAGTACGCTGGCGTTATCAATGGTGGAGCGCCTATTGTCAAAAGGGCTATACTGAGCCGCAGGTATATGTACACAATGCCTTTGATTATACATATTATACATATAGGTAAACCCATATATATGTGTAACCCGAGGGAGAAGCGGGAAGGGGTGAATGGGTTGGATGAAAATCACCATAAAAGGGTATGTGTCATCAGGATGCCTCTGATATAGCCTCAGGGGAGTGGGAGTTAAGGGAGTATGATGGATCGGTATGGAGAAGTTTGTATAGGGAAAAGGATAATTTGATAATTGACCAACAAACAATCCAAGATCTTGAAGTAAAGGCCAGAGAATGTTTGATTTATCTTTGATTTATTCTCATTAATCTGTCCTTTTTTTCCCTTGGGGGTTGGGTCTAGATTTTGGGTCCAAAGATACCCAAAATATTATGTTCAGGTTTGATATCAATTCCCTTTTAAACCTACATTAAACTAAGGGAGATGAGGCAAGGGTCAGTGCTTTCAATTCTCCCTACCACAGATAGATAAATTACAGTATTTTAAGCACCTGCAGGCTAATTTGGGCTAATTTTGACGACAAAACCCAGTTAAAAACTATAGAAAATATACAAATAATTGTTTTATATCTTAATGAATGAATTTTCAAATGACTCAGGAATATTAGATGTATATGGATACTCATTTGAAAAATAGTGATGACTTATTTTTCCCAATGTTAATCTACAAATAATGATATGTTTCATGAAAATTCCAATAGTAAAGCATTGACTTTTGTCGACATATTACCCATCATGCACCCTGTTTTAGGCTAACCTGCAGGTTAAACTCATGAAAAAGGCTATCCGTGGTTGGGAGAATTGGAAAAATAAATACTCGTTTATTGAATGATACTGCTGTAGTTAGGAAATCGAATTAATATTAAATCAAACCACATCAAAATTAAATGCACTGACATGCTGACATTGCAAAACCGGATTCACCTGCCGGATTATGGTTAAACATTTACCGTCAGAAGAACCATCAAAGTTTCGATTCAAAGAAATTGAAGCTCGGAGCATTTCATTCCACAGTAACTAGTGCGTATAAGAGGTGGTGGGTAGATAGGGGTTGGACCACCATGCAAAATATGCTTACCATGCAAACACTGAACCGGATTACAATCACCGTAGGTAGAACCATTAAAGACAGAACCATTAAAGTTTGCATTCAGAGAAATTGAAATTGGGAGCATTTTATTGGGCAGTAAGTGGTGCGTGGCAAGGGGAGTAGGGAAGTAGGGGGGGGGGGCATATTGGGGGTCAGGGGTCCCTTGTAATACAGGGGTAGATATTCACTGGTCGACTCAAACAAGACGGATCGGCCCTCAGGGGACTGGTGTTGTGGTAAATATCACCGAATCACCGCGGTAAATTGTGAGCCAAACGTCACAAGAGTTTACATAGGAGGGGGTACTCCGCTCAAAAATCATAGTTACCACACTTCAAATAGGGATATTATCAGTGTATGATATAAAAGTGAGAGGGGAAATTAGTATCTCTGAGCATTCATAGCTGCAGCACGCTTGAGTTCTTTTGTCTTTAGTTTAGCACGTTCCTTTTCTTATTTTATTCAATGCTATTCAATGAAGTTCCTGACAGGAATGTCATAACTACGGGTGATATTAGACATATCTAATGACAAGAGAGTAGTAATTAAACAGCTATACAATACCAATAACACACAAAAAGCAATGTGCACCTAATCTGCACAGCTTGAATTGTGTCTAGGGTACACACAAAATAACGAAATACCTTCAACAGCAATGGTCAGAAGTTGTGAAAAAGGCCGAACAAGCTAAATATAAGCTATTTTTTCGTGGTACATGTACAACATTCCAATATGGCATGTCATTTAAGCGACAGCGAGACATTTATTAATGGCAAACGATATCCTAGTTCAAAACGCACTTGTTGTGTAAAAACCTAGCATCAAAAGCTTCCCCAGTCAAAATGCTCATTTTGAGTTAATATCTAAATGTCTTCATCTTTCACGATTCGATATAATATATAATTACGCAGACCCATCATAACGGCTTTGTCCCTTTAGAGGGAAATTGTTCTATATGTCACTACCGGAGAGGGTTTATTGATTTATGCAATTCGAGCTTATTACTCTTGTATAATGGAGATAAATTGCACGAAACAGTTACCTTCTTTGTATTATAACGGCAATGCTTCCAATCTTTACCCAAGCCCCCAATGTTCACCCCCATATGTGATACATTATTGTATGCATGAGCGAGCAGTCAGAATATCAGTTGAGATAAATGATGGCAATTTATTAAAAACATAATTATGGTAATTATATCATAATGATATTCACAGCATATATATATATATATATATATATATATATATTATATGAAAATATATGTAATAACTCTGAAAACAAAGGTAAACCTTGATGGTTATTACTAATAAAGACCTTTGAATATATACATATATATGCGTCCTGTGGCGATTAGTTATTTAGTTATTACCTATATTTCGCGGTGAGTGCCCCCTTTGTGTATTATGTAAGCCCCCCCCCCCCCTCCTCCCTCGATCCCCCCACTTTGCCCCATAACAGCACAATTTACCACAAATGGCCCTCATCAGAGGCAAAGATCGCCCAGATATGTCTCTCTACGTCATCACTTTAGGACCACACAGGAACCGGTGACGTCACAGCACGCGTCTGACGTCACGGCGAACACAAGGACTCCTTTTGTTGGACCCTTTTTAACTCCGTAAACGGAGCGGGGTATAAAACAACCTCGTAAATATCTCCCTGCATGAGAAAAGCACAGATTGTGAACTCCCATATTAGGGGCAATTGTACAAGCAGAAAATTAAACCGACAAAAACTTTGACAGAGGGACATAGATTACTTTTTCTGTGTATGTTCTATAGGGGCGAGATAAAAAGGGGAATCTTCAATACAGGCATTGTCAATGGGAATAACGATAGGTCTATACAATCTTATATATGGAACAGGTATTGTGATCGGAGGGGGATCAAGGGTGATAATGTGATCTCATCCTTGTAATTGGAAATATGTGATATAATGTGCTAGACAACATCAAATTGAAATCCATGTCAACAAAAGCTGATTATCATAATGCCAAACGAAAAATTTGATGTATTAGATTAAGTTATTGCTGGGTGTGAAGGAATACTGGAGAAATCCAATTCACACCCAGGGTAAATAAAATGTTTAAAAAAAAAAAAAAAAAGGGGGGGGGGGGGGTGTTTATTGTGAATGTTAAAGGGGGGGGGGGGGGACTTTAAGCCCTTTCTATATCGCTGTACTTCAAGCCCTACAGGGGAGGACATCCCCCAGGAACGAAATCTTTCAAAGAGTTCTATCCAGTTCTACCCCAAAAATTAGTTTTAAATGACCTAAAAGGGGGAAACATTTTTCTGAAAAGTTCTACTTGTTACTTATGTATGTCTATGATTGATATTTTTTTACCAAAGGTTCCACTCGGGAACCTAGCCAACCCCCCAACCCCCCGCCGAATCACTCCAAACGTACATCATTTGAACCGGTGGGGGGGGGGGGGGGGGGGCAGAGCTGTGTCGTTGTCATGACCCATCGGTAAAATATCAATGTGTGCTCAATTTAGATAAGGAGGGCCCCCTTTTTACATAACATGTGCATGTACATATTTACGGGAACAAAATCAGAACTGTTGTTTTAGAAAAAAAGGAGCTCATTTTCCACAAAAGCCCACATTGTGAAGCCTCAGTTCCGGCTTCTAGCCTCGCTCTGACCGCCGCCAATTTACCCACAATTCAGTTCGGCGGTAAACACTTTAGGTGTCGTAAGTGGACGCGGAGGATTGTGGGTAAAAAAACGAAGGAATGAGAGGTTTTCTGCGAAAAGTGAAATGGGAGGACTGCATGTTTACCTACTCGCCTGATTGATGATGCCTAAACAACAGTGTGTAAACGCGTAAACTGAAAGTCGGATAGAAATGTACATCTTCGATGTTTGAGAATAGTCTACATGTTATGGTTATATATGTATATATCTGACAAAGAAAAGCTGAAATATCTAATGACAATTGATAATTCGGTGATATGGTAATTTATCTGTCTATCAATATGAAATATACTCTTAGTATTTAAAAAAATACTTCTGAATTGAATGTCAAATTCGCGTTTTGTAGTTATCTATCCTAGTATAATGGAAAAAACGGAACTTCTCTATCTTTCCAACGAAGTAGGAACCAAGCAGACTCCCCGCCCAAACTCTAGAGGTACAAAGCATTTTATAAACAAACACATAGTCTGCTAAAGTACTAGTGCTTCATACAAGGTGTACAAGAAAGATATAACACTGCTTTGATTGAGAAAAACTCTCCCCAACACCACCTACACCACAGTCAAAGGTAGTTCTGTAAACAAACATACACCTACTAAATTTACCTCAAAGAAAAACACACCCCATCAAACTCTCCTAGATCTAAACAGGTCCGCCTTTAAAGAGGATATATTCCCCTAATATATTGTCTTAGGCCTATTTAGCGGTTACTTTCTTGTAAAAACGTAGTACTTTTCTCTTAATATCGCTCAACAGGAAGCAATTGCGGACAGTAAAGTGTAGTGTTTATTGCTGTTTACAGCGGGACGTAAAGGACGCCAATAAAGGACGACAGGTCCACTGGTGGCGACGGCGCGGGGACCGGGGGGTCAGCGCCAAATAATTCACTGGCGGATCCAGGGTTTTGAAAAAGGGGGGGGGGGGGGGTATTGGGAAATTTGTCCTTAATGACTTTTTGGCCGAATTCTACATTAAAAAACGCTAAATTTTCCACAAAAAAAAGGAGGTGCGTCAACCCTCTGGATCCGCCACTGAATATTATTATTTTTCTAGTGTAAAGGAGGTTAATTGTATCAAGGCACTAATAAATTATATAGATGCACGTGATTTCACAAAAGAATTGGAAAGAAAGAATATTTTGAAGATCTAGATCTAATACTTTCAGAACCTCTCCTCTCACTCTCAGCCCCTCCACCTGTTGTCGTTTAGGTAAACCACAGCCCCTCCACCTGTTGTCGTTTAGGTAAACCAATCCCCCCCTCCCCCCCCCTCCCCAGACGCTGACCGGGCGTCCGTCTGACCCCTGACCTTCTGTCTGGTCAGGTCAAGGTCATATCAGGTCACGGGAACGCCGGCCAATAACAACAATAACAATAGTAGATACGGCCACCTTGAAACCCCTGAGAACACCGACACCCACCCTCACAAACCCACACAACCCCTCCCAACCCCCTCGCCCTCTCACACCCCGATACGCCAAGCAAAGGCCCTTTCAGACCTATCCCCACACAAACATTGACTTATAACGCCCTTCTATGGCCATAAAGGTCCATGTGAAAACATTCTGTGTGCACCTTGATATAAATATGAGCTTCCCAAGGGCTTTGTAGTGTCGGACAATTTGCAAGACTGGCATTCCTGATAATATCCACAGTAGTAAATGTCCGAATAGTTTGAAGAAATAAGTAAAGGCATATGTCCCCTATCATGGCATATTCAAAGAAATTTGGCACTTCAAGTGACATCTAAATAAGGATCACATTTGGGACGGGTTATGCAGAAACTGTACAAGTGGTAGGCGAGCGTGCTTTATAGTTGAAAATCACAGAATTTGCCATCTCTTTTAGATTACTTCTGAGGACTATAGTTTTCATTGATTATAGTTTACTGCTGTTTAGACTCTTGGAACGTATTTCTACAGTCTTATCTCAGTTTACAGAATATTGTCACTTATATTGGTCTGGAGTCCATTCAAAGTTCAATGTCTTCAAAATCTCATACTGGAGAGTTCGTGGGAATACGGTGTCCATCTTTTGTCACCGATGCCACCCAGAGGTGCATGAATCCAGCTATTTAAGCAGGGGTGGATCCAAAGGGGTCAAGGGGGTCGGGACCTCCCTGCCAAAGGGGATCTACGGGGGTCACAGTTACAAAACGCACGGGTCACCCGTGGACAGCGTCCCCATGAAGGTCACCCCCAAGGTCAACCCAAGGTCACGGAGACGCCGGGCGTGAGAAACGGCGCGGTGGGGGAGCAGGGATCGGGGAGGAGGGGGTTGGGGATAGCCTTAGGGGTTGGTTGGTTATGATAGGATTTAGTAATACTAGGGTTAAAGGTTGAAGGGGAGAGGGGTTCATAATATAGTTTATAGAATAATTTCTTATTCCTGTAATATTGAAAGATATTTCAATATTCTTGAGCAGGCCTCAGAACACTATGGAGGAAGAAGGTGGATTACCAAAAATACTTCATGTTCATATTTACCCAGACTACCCGTTTAAAAAAAAACCAAATGAAGCGGGGGGGAGGGCGTAGAAGGGAGGGTCTGGGATCCATGGATCAGCCCCTGCAACAATGTTCTGATTCAGAATCACATTTTCTCGTTTTGATATCTAACAAAATAGATAGCTTTGATTACCCAAATGGTTACGTACGCGTTGATTCTGAGCCCGTTCAGCATGTTGCCGAGACACCCAAGCCTTTTTTGATATTGGCTAGAGGCGGGAAGTTTCGTTCCTGGTAAGGGAATCAAATGTAGGACCTAGTGATCCCCGACCACTTTGAGTAGTTTAATCTACAGGTGTCGGTGACAAATTGCCCCCACATAGCCACCGTGGCTGGTCCGGGGAGGGGGGGGGGTGCATAGGGTAAGGGTGGCGATGTGTGTGGTTGGGGTGGGTGTGTAGGGACATGGGATTCAGATTAAACTGGGACTTTCATGTTTAACGTGAAACATCTGGGGGTCTGGGATCCGGGTGTGGTTGGGGGGGGGGGGGGGAGGTGTGATGGGACATTTATAGGTTTACTGTTACTACATCGGTTTTCTTCTCAACAGTTGTCGTTGATCTTATTCAATTTGGAATAGATCATATACATTTGTATATCATACACAATAAACTATGAATGCATTTTTAAATGAGACCTATAAAACAAAAGATTGTTATGGTCTATGTTGTAAAGCTACCTGTTTATAGCAGGTTAATTTGACGTTAGTACCTTATATATCATTTAATGTAGTTTGTATTACCTCTACCACACTATACACCTTTCCCACAAACCTGCGCAGTCCTCCACCTTGCCTACCTTTTGGGGCTTTGGGTACCTGGGTCACCTCACTTCATATAGGTTAACTATAGGGAAATCCCCAAAAGACGTTTCAAATTTAATCCACCAGGGCGGCGCCACCTTAATGAAAAAGATGTATTCCTACAAATTCCCATCCAGGCACCTAGAAATGATTCTTCTACCATAAAGGTCAAATCAAAGGGGGCCACTGTACTCGACCCCCCTGGTCCACTGGACAGCATCATTCCGCCCCACTGGACCATGATTATACCCCTCCCCCCTCCCCCCGACCACCCACCCACAGCATCCACATCATCACGTCTTCTTTTTATTACATACAGGTGGAAAGGGTGTGTGGGAGGGGGGGGGGAGGGGAGGTGTACTCATTACAAAGATGTGAAGTGTAGATGAATGGTATGATTTAAATTGTTGACTTTTTTTTAGTAGATAACCTTTATACCAGCCAGCTTGCGATGTAACAGAAACATTCTGCAACCATACTTTTTTTGTCATTTACTTACTAACATGGCACATAACAATTACAGAATGTTATTATAACATTATTTTTTGGTGGGGTTAGGACTAAACTAAAACAGAGAACATTCTGTTTAGGTTGAAAAATGTAACCAGAACTTTATAATAATATGACAGTGCCATGTCGTAGCAATACATTGCATCGACATAATTGGGACTCATCAAAAAAACATAACAAGAACCAAATACAGAACCAACCAGAACGTTGCTGCAACGTTATGATATTACGTCGCATCCTTGGCTGGGATGCTACTCCCCCCCCTCACCCCCCCCCCCCCCCCCCCCCCCCACTCATTTAAAAAAATCCTGTATCTGCCCATGTGAAGTGCCCCCCTCGCCCTCCCAGACCCCCACCCATCATCATCTACATGGCCCACGGGCCGATTTTCCACAAGACATAACCCCAAGAAATAAACCAAAAAGGGTCGTCTTTGTCCTCCAAAACCCACCCCTCCCCTGCAGATATAAAAAAGCACGATTCGCTGGTTTTTATGGTGCCATAGCTAAATGAGTGACCACCAGGGGCACCCAGCTACGGTGGTAATGTCGTAAAACTTGTAATGTCGTAAAACGGCCGACTGGGGACAAAGGGTCGATATAGGATAGAATTATGGGATAGGATTGTAGATGTGGTTGACTAATTTGGTTTTTGTTGGGGCGTGGCAGGGGACACTATTCTGTGTAGGGTTATCTTCAGGTGTGGTCTTTTTAATGGGAGGGAATGTAGATAGAGACTCTTGACCCTTAAATACCACATGTTAACTTTTACTTTATCAAATCGAACTCTTGAAGTCAGTGTATCGTCTGTCAGAATGACTTTTTTTTTGTTATGTTGGAATTCCCTAAGTATGGCGCCAAATTCGTGACATGACCAATAATGTTGCCGGATTACGTTCCAATGTCACAAAACACATCACCTGCCACAACATCCGCTATATATAGGCTTAGGGGTGAAGCCCTTAACCTTCGCAACTCGCGGACGATATCCTGGCTTTAAATATAGATGCCGTGACGTCACAGCCAGCTTCTTGAAAATACAACAAAAGAAGGGGCAGGGCACACCCCCTTTTTGTTTCCAGAACTATACATTGAAATTTTGAAAATATGGCCGGTAAAAGGGGGGGCCGCCCCCGGCCCCTCTAAATATGCCACTGAGGTAGGCCTATATGCATGACTGCTTCCTCCTAGTCATATCTCGTGCGTTGATGGCATTACTCCTGTTAGGCAGCGCATGGATCGTAGTAACCCTCAAAGCGTCAATGCCCCTCTTCCCCCAGAGCAGGAGTTACATATATGGACTTCACTTAAGTTATGTACCATCAGGGGGGCCGACCAAAAAACTTTCACGAACCTACTAACTTACGAATATACAGGTCACTTTTATCACGAACCTCTGAAAAAAGTTTGTCCAAAAAGAGGTTCGTGATAAGTCAGGTTCGTGACAACATAGATTCGTGAAGTACCTCACCAACCTGCACAGAACCGTACTCACGAATCTATTCGTCACAGATACGTCGTCAAAACAAGAGGTCACGAATCTAGGTCATGTATTTTCTGCGGGACTGTCACTTCCGGTTTAGCTGGTTTTCGGCGTGTATCATTCAATAAACCTATATAGATCTGTCGATAACCAGCGGATGGGCCGATGGATGATGACAACAGTGACGGGTAACTGCTAACTCTTCGTCTTCACAGCTGTCTTTGGACCCCATTTTCCCGTAAATAACTTCCACATCATATTCTCCAGGTTTGTACTTTAATTCCCAGTTACTGTGATCAAATTAGAAGCATATTATTATGAATTATCGTGTATTGATCGGCGTGATGACCGAGCAAAAGTTGTTTTTAATGTTCGCCAAAAAAGCTATAGTCATGTCCGATGTCATCACTGTCACTGTCACTGTCACTGTTATCGTAAGCCTAACCCTCCATGCAATTCTAATTCAAATTCCACTACAAGGCGTAAAATAGTAATCTTGTGTGTACAACTCTTTTCAGATGTCGTCATTCTTCCCTGAAACTGACGTGATGTCAGTCGACTACCGGATTTGTAGTATGGAGCAGGTTCTACAGCAACAGGATCTCTCCACATACGACAGAAATGTGGTTCAAATGATGTTGGATGAGGCCAGAGCAGAAAAAAAGGCGCAGCAAAGGGAACAGTTTGACCAAATAATGCAGAAATTTCAACAGAAGCCTCCACCGACAAAAGGGACTGCCGTCAAACCTCAGAAAACCTCCATAGTGTCTACCGGTACCAAACAAGTCCCTATTAAGCAGGAGCCAGCTGACGAAGATTCCTCTCTGGATGTCATTAATGTAATTGATCCGACCCCTGAAAAATTTCAGTTCGTCAAACAGGCTGAGGCGAATGCGAAGAAGCATAAACAAAAGAAATCTACTACAGAGGTACCTGTGGAGAAAGCCCCTTTGCAAGATGAAGACGTCCCCACGAAACCTCCGTCCAAGAAGAAAAAAACCCAAGCTTCTTCAGTCTCTGCCTCAGTATCAACGCAGCAGCAGTCAGCAACGCCTGCACCCCAAGAGCCTTCCACTTCTACCGGTCGTGGACGTGGTAGGGGGAAAGGGTCAGCTAAGCCTAAAACAAGCACCCCTTCTACATCAACATCTAAACGTGGTCGTGGTCGTGGAAAAAAAACAGCCTCCACTGCAGTAGCAGATAGTCCGGCAGTAGCTGCAGCACCCCCAGCAGGAGGTGCCCAACCTAACATAGATTCAGATTCAGATTCAGATGACCAAGCACCACCGGCGGCACCTCAACGTGCCGAATCCCGTGGAAAAAGGAAAGACTTTGCTTTCTGCTCCTCTGACACAGAGAACGACGGGCCGGGTTCTAAGGCGTGGTTCTCACCAGAGGAAATGAAGATAATATACGATGCCATGGATTCTGATCCGTAAGCATAGCACTTTATATTTAAATTCTAATTCATAACTAGCAGTAGAAGCAAAGTATTACCAAACATCTACAAGGGCTTAATGTTCCAAATTTTATGAAATTAATTTAAAGAGTTGAACAAAAAACAGACAAGAAAGTTGAACAAGCCACAGACAAAAAAAATCATCGATGAATAAAATAAAAATGTTTTCACTAAATCCTTTGGAAGAAACTCTAACCTTTGCTGAAAGTAATGCTATTTGTAACGAAACATACAGTGAAATATTGTATATTTCTATCACTTAGGGATTCCATAATTGGTAAGTGGACCGATGGAACGTCTGGGGAGGCTAGGTTGAAACGTCGTAATGCTATTCTCAAAAAGATTCAGCGCAACGCCAATGCTCACACGGGTCTTAAGAGAAGAAAGAAGTATATCTACATTAAGATCCGTGATCAGAAGAGCATAGTTGTCAATAAGGTAAATAATGCATAACTAATTTCAAATCGCTCGTTTTAATGGAGGTAAAATAATATCTATATACATAAATATAGACTCTCTAACAAGTAGCAAATTTGATTATCACAATTGTGTACAATAAGTATGGATTATCTTCAAAATAACAAAAAATGTCAGCCATAGAAAACGCACTTTTCTTCATTTTACATACAATGAACTTATGTCATATTTTGCTTTTCTTGGATAGAAACGCAAGTTGGAGGAACAGTATGGGGGCACTGGCGCACCACCCATGCCACCTGAGGAAGGGCTAACTGAGCTGGAGGTCCGATGTCTTAAATTCTGGGGTCACGAGGCTGGTGGATGTAAGTAAAGTAACAGTATTTTCCATTGAGCCTTGAAACAAACCCGATATAGAAAAAAAACCTAAAAAGATACGTCCTCACGTACATATATGATAATTATGAAAGTTAGAATGTTGTTGGGACGAAACTTCAGCGCAAATGTTTATTTCAGAGAATGTGCTACTACAATGTTAAAGTATTGAAATGTATGGGTTTGTCCTTTTGATTGTCCCTTTTCTTATTAAGTTCCACTTGCATTTTAGTCGTTGCTGGGGCAGTAAAAACCAAACTAGATGAATCCGACTCGGAAGTGGACTCATCTGCTGAAGCCGCCCACATACAAGCCTGTGAGGAGGAGCAGAAGAAACTGCATAAGGAGTACAAGGAAAGTCGGGCGGCCACTGTCAGAGCTGTAAAAAAACAGTACAGTGAGTATGTTCATTAAAATTTTTTTTTTTTTTCACTCTATCATCACCATCCATTGTTTCCTACAATTGAGACCATGGGGGCCGACCAAAAAACTTTCACGAACCTACTAACTTACGTATATACAGGTCACTTTTATCACGAACCCATATTTTTGTTATATTTTGTTTCTTTGTTAACCTGACTAACTTGTGAATAAAA
This sequence comes from Lepidonotus clava, assembly GCA_936440205.1. Lineage (NCBI taxonomy): Eukaryota > Metazoa > Annelida > Polychaeta > Phyllodocida > Polynoidae > Lepidonotus > Lepidonotus clava. Next base: position 2,611,887 of record OW387134.1, read on the forward strand.
ATTAATTCCTCTGTAATAAAAATTAAATCAACAATTTTCATTCCAGAGCGGGAGACTGCTGCCTGTAAACCAGATCCTTCAGAAGTCATCACCGTACCGTCACCCTCACCAACAAACACTGAACCTGCGGTGGATGAGAGCAGCCGAAAGTCCCGTTTCCGTCTAAAGCGTTCGAAACGTTCCCGTGCAGCCTTACATAACAGTGGTGACGAAAGTGACCACGACAGCCCATCTCGAGGTAATGTATTATTCATAAATCAAAAGATTATTCTCTAAATTAGATACTCACTACAGAAAATCTAGGTTCGTGGCAAAAGTGACCAATATTCGTATTTCTTCGGTTTGTGATTTTTTTTTGTTCAGCCGCCTAGAAGACAAACTGTCAATAATTTCCGATTTAAAAAAAAATATAGAAAAAAGTGAAAAACCATCTTCAGTGTACAAAAGTTCACATTGACATACAGCCCCCCAAAAAATTATACAATCTTAAAGTATCGTATCTAATGTCATATGTCCAATCTATATATTTGTTAATTGAAAATAGATCATTGAAAATTTTGAAAATTTTACAGATGTGACGCCTCCTACTAAGGCTAAGCCCGTAGCATGCAGTACTGGAATAAGGACTTCAGAGCGTCTGGCCAAAAAAAAGACTCCACAGCAATCAATAGAAGAGTCTCTTTCTCAGCTGGACTGGACGGACCGATCTTTGGCAAAGCGGTCGCTCACCTATCAAACAGGGGACAACACTTTGGATAGTAGTAAGTACTCATAAAATTGTTAAAATTACAAACAACTGTTACAATTTAAATCATAGTCATATGGCATAATTTTGATAATATTTATTAAATTCAAAAATATAATGTGAGACATGTTGTTTAATTTTCTTGTAGTGTTAATAATATTTATCCCATGTTAATAAAATAAAAAAATTCTAACTTGTAATCGTCCTGACGAATACCGTGTATCAACATTTGTCCAATGATAAGAAGTTCACGAGCCTTCTTTTAACCTCACTTTTTCAGGCATTAGTCCGAGTCAACATAACCTCCCCGACCTAAGTACGTCTCCCCTCCGTGCAGTCGATGATGCAGAAGATAGTGAACTGCCGAATTACAGCGTAAAAGTAACCACAGAGGTTGTGCCAACGAAATCTACTGCCAAAGACGTCCCAGCGAGATCTATTTCCAAAGACGTACGTACTGTCGCGACCACATCTACTTCCAAAGACGTACGTACTGTCTCGACCACATCCACTGGAAAAACCAATGTGAACCCTGCAAGGACAGAAATCGGAGAGAAAGTCGAGTATATCCAGACATTAACCGAAGATAAAGAGGGCATGATTACTCGTGTGGGACAATTTCTTGATATGCGTCTTGAGGACTATGTTCAAACCGAGATGGAGGTCTACCAAAAAGTCTTTCAAGCACAGTCAGAAAAAATGGATGTAGTTAAACAGAAGGTGACAGAAGTGTGTCATGATGTACAGCGGATACAGAAGACCCCAGTTGATCTCTCAGGAGTGCAGAACCGCTTGGATACCATCGTCACAGATACAAACAACCTCAGTTCTCAGGTGAACGAAGTCTGTGCTAACGTATCTAACACCCAAGAGAAGATGGGGTCAGTCACCACGGACCTTCAGAGTGTTAAAAGCACAGTTGGGACGTATAAAATGGAGTTCAAGAACATCAAAACAGAAGCCCATTCACAGAAACTAAGGCACAACACTCTCATGCAAAGCGTACAGACTGTACAGCAGGATATCAGTTCGACTAGGTATGAGATGCAGAAAATCTCAGGGGACTTAGACCTCATAAAGAACGACTTTCAAACCACAAATACTGGCCTTGAAAGTGTCAAGAGTCAAATGGAATTGATGAAGAAGGAAATGTTCATGCTGAAGGGTGAGGTAAGCTCTTTAAAGACAGAGGTGAAAGGGAGTACCAAGAAAATCGAGGGCTGGATGGATGCTATAAACAGCACCATAGTTCAAGCCTGCTCACTACCGGGTCCACTGTTTTCCATACAAAATCCTGTTCCGCCTTTACGTATCAAGTCAGACTCCGAGGAAGACGAACCTTCTGATGGGACTAACGCTGCCCATGGTGCTAATCCACCTACTAGTACACCGATGGACAAGGATGATGGTGCTGAGGGGGGAACTAAGTCAAGTGGGAATACCTCAGAAGTGACTTTCAAACATAAAGATACAGGAGCAACTTATGCGAAAGAGCCAAAAACACCCAAGAAACAGATTCTGTTTAATACCTCTGCCGACACAGTTCCCTCTATGTCCCCATGTAACGATTTAGACCCTGCCGAAACCCAAGATCCCAACGTTAACATGAACGTTGAAATTTTGGTTCAAGATACAGAATATGACTCTTCTCAATGGCCAGAAACTCAGTCCCAGGACATGATGGATGTACAGAACCCTGAAGCGGTAATAGAAGTGCCTATTACTAGTGCCGGGGGTACTGGCTTCATCCCTGTTGTGTCCATGGCGGCGGGTGAAGTTCCTACAACGGTTGGCTATGTACCCCAGTCTGTGGTGAATGTTATGAGAAAGCGTTTACATGATACTGCTGAGTAAGGAACATGGACTATCAACCCTTTCTATTATTTCTGTTGGTTGGATATATTATTTTAAAGTGAGGATGTATACTCGTATTTAGTACTTTCAAAGATTTTTACAACATCTATTACTGCAAATCGGTAAGAAAAGAGTGACAATCAAGCGGACGTTCAACTATTATCCAAGAATTACTTGAAAACTGTATTGATACAACTAGCACTGTTGAAGATATACGTACATGGTTAGAATCATGTGAGACATTCCTATAAAGTGCATGTGATGACATAAAACAGACAAGTCTAGTATATAACACGACCACCTTTTATTTTAAGTTTACTCAGGTGTTGTATAGGTTTTAAGTATAATTTCAGAAATGTGAAAAAAAAGGGTCTTACACGACCGTTCAGTAACCAAAGAACCTCAAAAACTTTAGAGGCTAAATCCTCTTTACATATTTCGTATATTAAAAAAAAAATTGTTCGCCAGGAACTTTTCCAAATTTGTTTAGACCTCACAGAGTCTGCAACATACTAAGAACAAATGTTATTTTGTCGTCTGACCTATTTAAGTGACATATTATATCTTTGTGGTGGGACATTCATTCGGCCTCGTTTCGGCATCAAAAGTTAAAAAAAAGAAAGATCGTCGGTAAGAACATGTACAATAATCAGTAGAGAGTTTCGTCACAACGATTCTGTAATTTTTACCCATCTGTGCTTACTGCAACTGAATAGCATGTGGTTCCGTTGTGGCTGTTTTGTAAGAGCATTCTTAGACATAGAAATTTTACAAAGAAACGGTGCTTAACAGAGGATGTTATATAATGTTATGTACGTCATTTTAAGAAAAAAAATTACTAGGATACGTATCATTATAGATGTTAAACTAGTTGAAACACTTTCAAAAGTCTTTCTTTCTAACGAGGACGTCCAGCTTGTCCTTGTCCACGTCCGCGCCCACGAGCACCACCACGACCACGGCCGCGACCCCTTGCACCTGTGCCTCTTTGCCGGCGGGTTCCTCTGCCGATATCCACAGGGGCGGGTCCGCCATACTGGTTGTAGATGTATCGTTGCCGATACCTAACCCCTGCGTGTCCTGGGCCATAGTTGTCTGGGTGAAGACCGTCACCAGCGGGGACGTCTTCCGGCTGAAGGTGTCGGTTGGCCCGCAGAAAGCGCGCGCGTGCCTCCACTCGGATGCGCATCTCCATCTCTGGGTCTCTGTTGTCCCCCGGCCGCAACTTACGTAGCCCCCAGTCAACACAGCGGTTGTGTAGTACACAACACGCTTTGACGACCCACGAAGCCTGAAGTGGTTGCATGTGCAGGGCACCTACACCAGACTTGGACAGGACACTGGAATAGAAAATAATTTTTTAAGATTGACAAGAAAGTGATGATAAGTTCAGTTAGTGGTATCAGTATAGAAGAAAATACTAATTGATGCATTATCTACGCTGCTAAGGAGATTCGCAAATATTAAGTCATAATAGGTGACCACAGTAAGGTTCTTGGTCTATGTTGACACTAACTGAATGTGTCCGTTTCTTAGTTTTTAGACTTTAATGTGACAGGTAGCTGAATATTACCGCCAGCGACTTTTAAGTTGCCCAATGCACCTCTCCACTGAGGATCTAGCAGTCACGTGGGCCACTTGATATCTCTGCTGGTGGGGCTCCAACTCAGACAGCATTTTGCACCGAAACGGCGTCAGTACTTGGGGTGTGAGTTTGTACCTGCGTGGAGATGAGTTCTAGCCTTTAGAAGCGAAAACATGTTATGTACATGTTGTGTTTCATGTTTGTACCATGGAAAAATCTAAATACTTAGTAAGGATGACTGTCTGTTAAAGCATTAGACTTGGAAGAACAACTTGCTGTTTTTTTAATATGACTTATTTATACGTACCCTCCGTCTCCAAGCAGAAAGTATCCCCCGAACCTCTCCGGGCGGTAGGCCATATGATGACCTAAGTCAGAGTAGGCCAGTACGGACTGGTCGTGGTGGCACCCCGACATACCACTTTCAACGTAGAGGATCTTCTCTTCGTAGTCGGACACGACCTAGCCGAAAATATTAAATGAATAATTGTCTTTTCAATGCAGAAAATACATTTTATTTATTTTGGTGTGGTGGAAAGAACTTTCTTGTAAGGCTGCAGCTGAGATGTATACATTGTTACTAAACAAGTTTGAAAGACTGAGTTTGGAACATAATATTTCTCTTACTGACCACTACTGTTCAAGGTAAATTATGATGTTCAATGTTCTGTAAGGCACTGATGTAAAAACTTGTCTACTTTGGGTTAAAAATAAAAAAGAGTTGATGTTTACTGACATTCATTTATGAGGTTATTTTATTGAAGATTCGTTAGTACGATACAGTAAGAATTATTACACATATCTTACCATCACGTTAAGGGCATGATAACCCTTCCTACACACGTACACGTGCTCGTTTCGTGTAGGCCTCATCAAAGGCACGTAGGTACCATCAATGCAGCCGATGCATTTGTTCACCTTGTGCCTCTGGGCGAAGTTCACGGCTGCGAGGTGGAGTGCCTCTTCCTGTGAGAAATAGTAGGGTCAACTATTTTATTTCTTTATAAAGATCTTGGGGGCCGACCAAAATGTTTTCTAACATTACTTAGGTTTGGAGTAGTAATTACTGTAGGGTTTAATCATTATTTTCTATTTCTATGTATTGAAAAGTATTTTTATGTTACTTTTCCCTAATTAATGTTCTTTTTTTTCCTTTTTTTTCTTACCTTGGGGAAAGACACATGTCTTTTGTAGCGGGAAACGAGAAATTTCACAAAGGCAGTGACAGCCCTCCCAACACTAGAGCGTGATACACCACCCTGAGTGTCCCGAATGACAGTGTAGTATGATCCTGTTGCGAGGAACCTAAGAGCATAGCACACCTACAAAATGAAATTGGTTTGGATTAATATAAAAGAGTTGTTTTAATTATTATTTTAGGGTGGCTTTATTGGTTAATATAGGATCATATTTAACTTAAATAAAATGTGTGGGGTATTTTTCATGGTTTGGTGAACTAGTACTTTAAGACATAAAGTTTGTCTTTTTTTTATTAGGGGGAGGGGCCAACTATATTAATGTAATAATTTTTTGGGGGTATAAGATTGTTTGTACCTTGTGAAACAGGGGTATGGGTGAACCTCTTGTCTCATGTTTGCCTTTCCCGGGCCGAAAGGCACTTTCCTCAAACTCGTCGGTCAGCTCCTCCACGCAAGAGGGAGGTAATCTGTAGCGTGCCTCAAAATCTTTGATTCGTGGGTAGGAAACCCTAGGATCAATCCTTGCCTTGACGGTCCTAGTAGACTTACACCTCTTAAGTCCCCATTGTCTCCTGTAGCTTTTGGAACGTAGATAAGTTTGAAGAGCAAAGTGTTGAAATGGTAGACAGCGGGCCGAAGGTTTGTCTTTTGTAGCGGGACGAACTGTAGGAAAAAGGACATAAATTTATTAGTATTTCTACTAGTTTCCTCTATTATCGCCCATGTAAAGATTAAAAGTATTATTTCTATTTTTATATAGCATCTAAATGAGATTATTATACATAAGGGCCGGTACTGACGCTTGTTGAAGTATTGTACAAGCTCACGAACCTATACGATATTGATAAATCAGAAAAAATCTTAAAAATCAAGTTTTAAGAATGTCTGAAAACTCACCCATCTTGGCGGTAAACCATGAAGACTAGAATCGTAAACAGGAATGCTTAACATTGACGATAAATAGGTTTTACGAACCATTTTATGTATCACGAATCCAAATTTTGGGTTCGTGAAATATAGCGTTTACGAACCTCCGCGAAGTTCGTAAACGCGTCGCGAAGATTCGTATATTTTTTCTGGACGGCGATTCTCAGGTTCTGAGATTCGTATATTTTTTTTGGACAACTTTTGGGTTCGTGACGACTGGGGCACTCATATTTAGATTCGTGAAAGTTTTTTGGTCGCCATACCAGGCAAATCGCTTGGATAAAAGTCACCTGCCCAACATCAACATCTTTTAATCAACATGGATGGTCTTTAAAATTGCAGAGATGGACATACTAATCATTATTATCGTTCTTGATTTCACTGAATCCTGGTTCATAACCATCTTTATTCTTAGTATTTGATTAGAGGGCATTTTACTCTGAATTGTTCTTGCCTTTTTGTACACTGTGCCTTTTGTGCTCCGTAAAAAACCTACATGTTCCTCAGTAGCTGTATTTTGCTTCAACAGTTTAAGTACTGGATACTTAACTTATCAAATCTCGACAGGAAAATAATATATACCTTTTGATAAAAACATACCGTTTTAGATTGAGTCACCAACAAAGAAATGTAACAATTTTCTCTACAATTTCCTTACAACACGAAAAGTTATTCTGAATCCGGGATGTTCAAAGTCACTTATACCTTTTCTTGTGCAACAAACGGAAATATGCAGCACAAAGAACTATTTTCATTACAATGTGACTAGCTTAAATCGAGAACATGATCAAAGCATACATTACCAGTATACTGTATTTCTCCATAGAATACTTATTTTGCCTCCTCTCCAAATTGGCTATTATATAATTAGATATGTAATTAGATATATGATTAGATATATAATCAGATATATAATTAGATACATAATTAGATATATAATTGGATAAATAATTAGATATATAATGAGATATATGATTAGATATATGATTAGATATATAATTAGATATATGGTTAGATATATGATAAGATATATAATTAGATATTTAATTACTATATATATATATATATATATATATACATATACCAGCATCATAAAAGATTACTATACCAACTCCTGCAGCTCAAAAGTAGTTTTGGGCTGCCAGTGCCAACCCAGTTGCCGCTACAATGCAGAGATGATTCTCGGGTTAATCAGGTGCCTTCAAAGACCCCCAGAGGAACATGACCACACCTGTGCAGGTACAGGTATAAAAAGACTAACGACTCCCTCCGCCCCTCTGTGGGGACCATACTGTCACCACGTCAACCTTAATCTCCTTAAATCTGACCCACCACCCCAGCTATTGTCGATGGGGACCTCAAATCTCGGCACATCTCTCTCAAGTCTCGGCCCGCGCGAGATCTGAGATCTGAGCCGGTCACGTGACCCGGGAGGGGAGGTCTTGTTTGAACATTCAGTTTCTCTTTGGTTTGGCACAAGAATAGAAATACATCATAAGGGGAGAAGCGAGAAATTTATTTCATATAAAACATAGAGCAAAGAAAGGAATATGCTCAGAAATGACAGAGGAGATCTAGATTGATCAAGAAAGCATCAAACACCAAAGGGAATGAGAAAACTGCTGACAGAAATAATTATCAGGACATAATTATGATTACAGAAAAGAGGTGGCTGCATAAAGGTCATCCTACCCTGTGACCTTGAGTCGTGACCTTGACCATTGATCTTGACCTCTAAACTGACCCTTGTGACCTTGACCCCTGAGAAGGTCCCCTGCCCGGCGGTTGGCCATCAGATAGAGAGGAGTGGTCAGGGAGACAGTAGGGAGTGACTGTCACTGACGGCTGACTGACCAGTGGTGACCAGTATAGTGACCAGTAGAAGTCACTCAACTGACTACTTGTATCCTGACTTGTATGCTCATCAGGGTTCTCTGGTTTCAACTTTTTTCCCATTACAATGTGAATTTCCTAGGTCCAATTCTACCCCTTTTTGGGTAAAAAAAACAAAACACCCACGCTCAATAAAAACAGTAGGCCCTATAAGGAAAGTTACTTAAAGCGTGTGTATCGTCCTTGAGGAGGTCGTTTTTTTTAGTAATATTGTAACCCCTTACTCCCGGGCCAATTTTGTGACGTGACCAAAAAAATAACATCGTCAGATTACGTTCTATTGTCGCAAAACATGTTGCCGGTTGCGACGTCGTTAGTCTTAGGGTTGGAGTCCTTAGACTCATGTGAAAGGGACGGACAATACACTGGCTTTAAAGTAATGACAATTCTTGGTTTCAGAGTACCAAGACATTGAAATAAGAGGAGCTCTGCTCAGTTGAAAAAAGCAAACACCCACATTTGAGAGTTGCTAGTTTTCCTCTATAGATAATACCAACCTTCTAATACCCCATTATACGCCATCAAAATGACAACAATCAATATTTTAACTGTCAGGAAAATAACACAATGAAAAGAGCCACATCTTTCAAAGTCCATTAGTTCGCACTCATAGATAGCTGCCTCTTCAAAAACGCTCTTGTGTGTCATTTTTTTAAAAACTGTTAAAATACACTTATTTTCTCAATTAATTGGTGCGGACATGCGAATTTCCCTGAAAAAAACCCTTTTCACATCGATTTCTGAATGCTGATGCCTATCAGGTAAAGGTCTTAGAGTGGGGGGTTGACCCAGAGTGACCAGTGGTCAGTATTCACCTGTAATTACCTGCGTGTGGGGTCATCCCAACCTCTGATCTGACCCGCCGCACCCCTACCCCACGGCCTCTATACCAGATAACGCTCAAGCCATGACATGTCCAATATGGTGCTCACAAAGGACCGGGGCTAAGGGGACAGCACCAATTATTTAGTTACTTCTCAGAACTCATCGAAGCCCCTTTGCCCCTCGGGGACCTGTCTCTCTGCCATCGTTACCTCCTTTTGGTTGAGCTGCCTCGATTTTGAATTGCATTTCTGCCTAATCATGTGCTCTCAACAACGTGGGGTTATTATTAATGGGTCCTCTGCCCAGGTGATAACCAGAATGTACACCAATAAAAGTTGTATGACATGTACAATATGCATGCGCTTGATTTAGATTCTGTCAGGAGACCGTGATAGGGAACCTTTAACAACATTCGCTCAAAAGTATCTAAATTGAAGCTGTGTATTTTTTCAAATCTATTGCCTCAGAGGGATTAGTATTACTTTAAACTAGCATGCACACTTGATCCACACTCTAGCAGTGATGTAACAAGCACATTCTGCGACCATACTTTTTTGATTAGTCTGTAACATAACAGTTTTGTTAATTAGATAAAGTTGAGACTTACTAAAAAAAAAGGATGTCAACATGACATTATATTTCAGTGAAGTTGAGACCTTACTAACAAAATCTTATAATAACGTTATTATAACATGAAAGAACATTACAAGATCGTAAGATTTGGCAGACCTAAACAGAACATTGCTGCAATGTTATAAAAACGTCATATCCTTGCTTGGGCTCGTTATACTGTACCTCCATGGGGTGCTTTGCTCATACCTGGAGGGATTTCTCATTATGAAGCTTTTTATTCTGCACACATTAAACATATAGGGTCAAATGAAGTACAACATAGGAACAGAAAATCTCTTCTGATCCCCACATTGTTCAGAACGGGACCCCTGCTTGGATATATATCCATTGAATAAAATAACACACACATAACTTGACTCATGCACTCATACCACATAAACCGTTACCATAACAACCATTTAACAGCAATCCCATTAAACACAACATTCTTAATACTAAGCCTGAACAGATCACAATATTGACACAGTTTATTAACTCCCCTAGTGTTCATTAAACCACTTCCGGTTTCCATGACAATAACAGAGCCTCGCTTTGATGTCATTGTCCTCCGACCCCCCGGGGGTCCGTAGTTCCCCTGTTCGCCACCAGGTGAGTTCAGATCCCCGTATTGCGGTTTTCTGATCCGCCCTATTGTAATGGTCACAAGGTGTGTGACGGGTCCCAACCTGTCGATTTAAGGGGTGGGAAATGTCCCTCCCCCAAACTAAAACCCCCTCCCGTCCCCAACGGGACTTGGAACCAAAAAACTAATAGCTTAAGGGCAATAACTAGGAACAGAAAGAGGCAGTACTTATTGGCCTCCCTATTTTTGTTCATGTTGAAGAACTGAGACAGGCAATGTCCAGACTGCTAAACTGAAACGATGTATTGTCATGGCTGCTCTACAGATTTGTACAACAGCATCACCTGCCACACCCCGTTAATATCTGTAGGTTATGTACAAAAAATATTGTCAACAGTTTTCTGAATATATTTATTTTCATGATACTACCCCATTAACAAGGGAGATTTCTGTATCTATTCTCACATGAACGTCTAAACACTAGATCTGTAAAACGTGCATAATCATTAGACTAGCTTTAGATTTTATAGACTGTGTCATTCTTTTTGCTATCACTGAACATAGACACTGTAGTACCTGTACTGAAACATGTGGACCCACAAGAAAACCACCCCGGCGAAGTGTTCCACTTTAATAACGAAAATTAAAAAGAAAAAAAAAACATTAAAAGAGAGATGCATTCACATCACACTTTCAGAAATATTTCTTAATTACCTTCTGGACCACATAAGTTTTCCACAAAAAAGACGTGCCCTCTGAATTCACCTCTGATCACAGATTTTAGATTATTTTGAAATTTTGCTCACCTACAAGGGTTGAGTGCTTATAGAGGGTTATAATTCACTTAGAGTAATCCGTGGGAATTCCCCTACCCCTGGGGAATCCCCTTTTCATCGGGTATATCCGGAGATCCAATGATGTTTTCAGACGGTAGAACAGTACTATAAGACAGCTTTGTGACTATCGTTGAGGCGGTTTCCAATCCCGTCCTGACCGCCCCTCTATACTGCTTCTCTGCTGGGGGTCTTTCCCAAGGTGGTCGGGAGAGGGGCACTATGAACGTCATGAACTGATCATGAAGTCCCGATTCTCTGTAATGATATAATGAACTGGATGAACCTGGTAAATCTACTAACTTACAGTTCAGTGGCGTACCCAGGGGGGTTCTGATGGTAGACGGAACCCCTTCAGACTTCTCAATTTAAATTAATATAATGAAACTACAAATTTAGGAAATCTGATCAAAATAGCTAGTTGGAACCCCCTCGGTTTTGCATGGAACCAACTTAAATTTACCTGGAACCCCCCATAGATCTTAGATCAGGATAGGCCCCTGAAGTTATGATCAAACTTTTGGTTTGGCAGTCGTTCATCCGAGTGTGTCATATATAAATATATATGTATATGTATATGTATATGTATAGTATAGTATATTTCGTCCGAGTTTTGATCACATAGGATCTAGGTTATTATTGTATAGGTTTAATAATCAAATGCAAAATGTTAGTTATAGATAATGATTTACTACAATAAAATGCAAGTCAGGTATTATCAAGCTTCCTTCTTTTCTATGTGATTCAAAGTTTTACTGTGAGTGTGTTTCAAATACTTAAATCCAATCAAATGTACTTTTTATTTACAGCCCAAACCCACAACCAGTTTAGTTAACTTCTTATAATATCGCCCACCTGATCCCTCTTAATCTGTTTTACTTAACCAACAATGGGATTGAGTAAATACACTATAAGCTGAATGGATGTACTTCTTATAGGCTTTAAGAGGTGTAAGAGTAATGGTTAGGCTTGTGGTTAGGCCTAAAGCCGTTGTCCATAGGCGGAGTAACGCCTAACTGCAGTGGTCCCGATTGTTTCTGACTTAAGATGGCTTAAGCCTAAACGGGATCCTACTTGAGGCTGAATAGGCCTAAACCTCCTCAGGTCTCTGAGTAATGGCCTAAAAAGGTGTCGTTGAGCCTATTGGGTGATATTAGGGGATTTAGCTGTTTTCACTTCCCAGGGTTCCTGTTTTATGAACAGGAACCGGAAGCTCCTACTGCAGGTATTAACCCTAATCTGTTTATTCTCTCTCTAGAACTTTCTTTTATGCTTATACAATCTAGTATAAACTGTAAAGGCGATGATCCACTGTGAGATTTTGGGCCGATTTGAACCGATTTTGAAAATTGGTTTGTCAAATACTTATTTTTCTTATGAAAAATGTAATTTTCCAAAGGGTTTGGAAAAATCCTCATCAGGAAAATAATATTTTGACCTCAAAATATAATTCCAAATATATGGAAAATGCATGACAAGAAAATGGGTAAGTGTTTTGTCGGATCGTGGATCATGGGCTTTATAGGTCTTTCCTTTTCAGATATAACATTGGATCCTCTCCTGATCGACTTAACCATGTCACCATAGCATGACGTCAGAACGCCAGCACCCTACTTGTATATCCTGGTTCAACTTCCTGACTTGTTACTATAGAAATATCATTAAATATGTAGACAGTATGTATTTAGGTTCCGTGGGCAGTGTGCTTGTCAATCCATACCTTGATTCACGCTCACATAAAGCCCCATTCGCCCTGGCCGATCATTCTGTCGCTTGGTGCAACGAAATATGTATCGGGTGCATTAGACGATATTTTGAGCGCCGATAAACTGATCGTATGCAAGGGAAATCCACAAAATAGCATTCACACTGAGAAAGGGGGTCCCATACGATTGCAAACGATCATTTTCTCAAGTACTTGCAGCTCTGAATCGTCTGGAATTCAAACGATTCAATTCAACATGTTAGATCTGATCGGTTGCAGATTTGTCGTTTGCATAATCGTTTGTACCAAAATAGCACCCGACAATTGTCGGAAGAGATCGCATGTACCGTGACGGCCAGGGCGAATGGGCCTTAAGGGTCAATGTACACGGGGGTGGTGGTCAATATAGCGGTCAGTCATGTCCTAGGCCGACGTGGACATAATCAGTCCACAGGTGGTGGTCAGTCTGGTAAACAGGTGACCACTCGCTGTCTGGGCAAAGGTGGCAAGGAACCTGGAGGAGAAGAGGGGGCAGCTATAATAGAGGGAAAGAGTGAGTTCTGGATTTTTACGTCGTACCAACAACCAAGGTCATTTTCACTGCAAAAACAAGTTGGGAAGAATTTTGACTTTTCAGACACGCATTTTGATGTGGTCAGTCTTTGGTAATTGTATCTATGAGGTGAGGGTGACAGGGCAGGCAAACAGCAGGGGATCAAAACCTAGCAATCATTTTCGCTGTAGCTCATCCCTTAGTGAACCCAGACACCAACCGGGAATCCAACCCAATGAAAAACTTGGTCACTGCTGGGTCAGCAGGGGGCAGCTAGTGGGAAGTTATTTGTATTCTTTCCATTCATTCCACCTCGTTTCCAATAGGACCTCATGTCCACAGGCTTAGTGCTGGAAGATTATTTTTTCCTTTGTCCCTTAGACTTAATTCGTAGAGAAACTTGAATAGCTGTTGGTAGTCTGGGCCCTTTATCTACAACATATATGAAAATAAACTTAAGGCCGTATTCAACATACCGAAAGTGCGGGCTGCCGATAATGACCCTTGCTGTAGTAACGTTCTATATTGGCGGCCTGTACTTTCGACTCAATTTCAGCCACCAAAAGTGCAAAATCGGCCTCCAAAAGTGCAATATTGGGACCCAATATATAATCAGCTGAAAAAAATTACTAACACGTTGGTTAATTTTGCTGACGATACCCGCGATTTTAAATTGCCATTTGCGATTGTATATCAGCAGGAAATTGGCAGAGCACTTTCGGTATGTGGAATATGGCCTTGATGGGAGAGAGATCAAAAGCTGTCCTATCCTTGTGTATAAGTTCTCTGTCTGGGACATGGGCATGTCCAGACTGACCACTCACTGACCACTCACTGACCACTCCCCCTTTGTCTAGACCCATGTGTCAATATAGGACAGGTCAATAATAATGTGTGTGGGAGGGGGAGTGGGTGTGTTGGGGGGGGGGGGGGGTGAGGAGAACGCTCTAGAGCTACTTACATTCATGAGTGATACTAGCATTGTAGGTACATATGATAACCTTAGATCAAGCTACAGAATGAGATATTTGTAGAGAGCTACGTGTTCTTTAAAGTTTATGATTACCTCGAAAATATGTGTGTTGGGTAGGTTGGTATTCAAATTATTCGGGGTATGTTCTAGAGTTAATTGTTCCATTTGTTCTGCTTGGACCTGTTATTCATACAACGTATACTATACCTGAAGCTCAGGGGCGGATCCAGGATTTTGAAAAAGGTGGTGTGCTATTGCAAAATTTTCTCCTGCCCCCTCCTGTAGCTAATACGTTTAATAATGTCTACTGAATAAATATTGAGATAACCATTAACACCTAATCCTATTGACACTGGTCTAGACACATGTATGAGGGGTAATCCTATATAGGTCAGTGGCACTAGTTACAAATCAATCAGTCTCAGTGGGCGGGTGGTCAATGTATGAAATACTCGTTGGTTGGTTGGTTGGTTATTAGGGTTTAATGCCTTAGCAACATCTAAGGTCATATCACGGCGAGAACAAGGTCTGACAATTCTGTCTGGGATGATCGTATCTATGGAACGAATGAATCTATGAGAAGATAGAGACCATACCCCTACACATTTACCAAAGCAGATGTTTTTTATTGTGCAGGGTCCCATAGATAGGGCCAGACACACAACAGCCAGTGGCACAAGGCCTTTGATAAACATAACATCTACGCAATCAGCAGTCATATTGTGGTGTACCAGATGTATTAAACAGGTCTGTTCTGTAAGGTGCTCTTTATCTTATTTCTTTATTTTTCTATATCTAATAAATATCATCAACGAAGGTCACCCTGGTTACTCCATTCTAATGAGAAAAATAAAGTTTTCTTTTTGCAATATTCTAAAACTCACAATTACCCTGTTGGGAATATCATTTGATTTTATTGCCTGCTTTTGTACCGGGCAATATGAATGGTACGTATATTCCACCACTATTCCTGTATTCCCCTTATGAAAGTTTAGTTAGGGAATGGAGTTCTGGAATGAACCCCGTGCTCTTATATATACAATGTGGTCATTAAACTCTTGGTACATATAACTACATAAATGCTATATAACTATAACTATATAATCATACTCTTGGTATATGGCTCTATATCATAATACTTGGTATATAAGTCATACCTGTATATAGCCTGACCGATTTACTATTGATAGCCCTTGACCACTGTAAATGACCACTACTCATGAGTCTAGACTCATTCCCTTCTCTGACTGGTCAAAGAATGTTGGGGGGAGGGGGAGGTTAGAAGAGTGTTCTAGAATTGCATACCACTTGGTCATCTGAAGAATGTGCTTATTATGTCATGTTGTTGATATGAATCAACATTTTAGTCTGAGAGATTAATTCCCATTGGTCAGTGTAACTGAGGGTTGTTTGTCTAGACTTATGTCAATATGTGACTGGTCGGGACGTGGGGGTGGGTATTCTAGGACATTGTTCTAGAATAATGTTCTATATTTCTTTAGAAGTACATTAATATATCTCTATTTCTATCAAAACATGATTGTAAATAGATGTTATCCCTTGGATTATGATCATGGATAATACACCCTCAAAGCAGTTATTATTTTAACAAAAGATTGTAGGGAAACAAATCCACAAAAAAATATCATTCTGAAGAAATTTAAGAAAAGAAATTATGATTAGTTAAGAGGTATGCTTTTGTTTAAGTATTTATAGGCGGGTTCATATCACTTTGAAATTACTTCGGATAACATATGAAGAAACCAAATAAAAAAAACTATTTGGTGGAGCCAATCTAGGCCCTATAAAGGTGGGTGTGTATATATAGGACCTTATTTTACATACTTTAACTAGATGGGGTGGTAGTATAAATACGCTGCTGTTTGCCGTGTTGTAGAGTAAAGCGACAAACTGTAGTACAACAAACAGGTCTGGAGTAGATTGAATGGACCAGAGCAAACATTGTTAGCATAACAGAATAATATGTAATCAAAACTCTGTAGGCGGCTCCTGACTATAGTAGAGCAGAGGGAAGGCAGAAAAGTGCTTATTTCCAGAGTTGAGGTTGCCGAAAAAGTAACAGGCAGAGACATATATCAAAAAATTCCTAACATTCTGAACTTTTCAAAAACCTTCGTAGCCGGATTCAACTCTTATGGGGTTTTTCAAAATGGCCGCTCAAACATGAAGACATGTTCCTAAAAGCTAGGCCTTCTAATATCATACCAATAGCTGTACCTTCACCACTGTCTATCTTATCATGTTGAAATTGATGGTAGGGTAATAGGAATATGTGGTGCAAAAAATGTTTTCTATTCAGATGACCCTAGTCAAGGTCAAGGTCACATAAATAGAGGTCAAAGTTGAAAAAACTGAAAATTTTCAAAATTAACTTTTTTCTAAATGCTCTAGTATATAAGATTTTAACAACATAAACACAAACATATGTTTAAACAATCCCTACATTCTAAGCTTTTGAAAAACCCTCCTAGCCGGATTCAAATTTTTTGGGTTTTTTCAAAATGGCCACCCAAAGCTGAAAACATGTTACAAAATACTAGGCCTCCAAATATCATACCAATAACTGTAACTTCACAACCATCTATCTTATCATGTTGAAATTGATGGTGGGGTAAGAGGATTATGTGGTGCAAAAAATGGTTTCTATTCAGATGACCCTAGTCAAGGTCAAGGTCACATGAATACAGGCCAAAGTTGAAAAAAGCTGAAAATTTTCAAAGTTAACTTTTGTTTCATCCTCTAGTGCATGAGATTTTAACAGCACAAACACACACACATGTGAAAACAATCCCTACATTATGGGCTTTTGAAAAACCCATGTAGCCGGATTCAAGTCTTTTGGGTTTTTCAAAATGGACACTCAAAACTGAAAATATGTTCCTAAGATATAGGCTGCAAATATCACACCGATAACTGTAGCTTCACAGCTATCTATCTTATCATGTTGAAATTGATGATAGGGTAGGAAGATTATGTGGTGAAGAAATTAGTTTTTATTAACGTGACCCTGATCAAGGTCAAGGTCACATAAGTACAGGCCAAAGTTGAAAAAACTGACAATTTTTAATGTTATTAATTTTCTAAATGCCCTAGTATATATATGAGATTTTAAGAGCACAAGCATATACATATGTCAAAATGATCCCTATATTCTAAGTTTTAGAAAAACCCATGTAGCCAAGTCCAAGTCTGTTTGAATTTTTTCAAAATGGCCACCCAAAACTGAAAACATGTTCCTAAAATCTAGGTCTTCAAATATTCCACCAACTACTGTAGCTTAACAACCGATTCTCTTATCATGTTGGTGTTGGTAAAAGTATTTATATTATGGTGCACAAGCTGGTTCCTATTAAGGTGATCTCAGTCAAGGTCAAGGTCAAATAAATACATGCCAAATTTGGACACATATATATTCATTTGCTATATCATATTGAGTCAAAATTGATGTTATGGTCATGCAATTATGCAGTTATGCAAAGGTCATGGTCTTCAGCTGTTGAAAATGTTTCTGTTCAATGTATATGATGATTCCACATTTATTCTGATATATTTTGGAATCCATTTATCCAATTTGATATTGGTGATGAAATCAATATATTATTACTTGAATGGATTGCCATAATTTTTGTTATCATGAAGAGAGGCATTTGGATTACAATAATTTCTCCTGAAGTAGGGCACTCACAAGTGAGGCAAACTTTGTTTCTTATAGCAATAGATAATAATACCTTTAACAAAATAGCATTTGATATGCGACAACATTGTTAAAAATCTTTTAAATCTTTTAAACAATTTAATGCAAAGACCTTTTTTTATTTAACTTTTGGTCGAGACTATATATGTCTCAATAATGTATTAATTTGCCAGGGTCACAATTCTACTTCTATAATTTTACAGCATAGTTATATCATAGTCCATATTACAGTCTGAAGTCCAGCATAGAATTTATCTATTCAGAACTCTTTTCACTTTATACAGGGATTTTCACTGAAAAATATTTTGAGTATCAAACGCCTTCTCTGGCAATATTCCAAGAGTCAGTTTCTTGAAATTAGTTGGCATTTTGTACATTAACTCATATATTAAAAATACATTAATGTGTTAAAGGCCCCTCTTGATTTAGCCTAATGCAGGAATTAAATTCCTTAGGTGGGAATTGCCCATCCTGCATGCCCAGGAATATCACTGTTATAGCATAGACTTATCCTTGATAAAGGAATGTTACACAACTGGCTGAGATATTTTTTTTGACAAATTAGGCTTGTCATAATTACAAAACTCGCCATGATGAGAATATGATCCTGATGACCATCAACTCCAGTGAACTGTTATATAATAATACTGTTATTCTTCATTATCAAAAGTCACTCTGATAACTTTACTAAGAAATTCATCAGTTTTTCAATTTTGGCCTGTATTTATGTGACCTTGACCTTGACTAGGATCACCTTTATAAAAACTAATTTTTGTACCAGATAATCCTATTACCCTACGATCAATTTCAACATGATAAGATAGATAGTTTTGAAGTTACAGTTTTTGGAGCATGTTTTCATCATTGAGCAGCCATTTTGAATAAAAACCCTTAAGAGCTGAATCTGGCTACATGAGTTTACAAAAACCTCAGAATGTAGGGAGTGATTTAATATGTGTCTTTGTCTGTTGTTGTTGTTGTTGTTGTTTAAATCTCATACATTTGGGCATAAGTTAACTTTAAAAATCATCTGTTTTTGCAACTTTGGGTTGCATTCATGTGACCTTGACCTTGACTGAGGTCACCTTAATATAAATCATTATTTCCACTGTAACATAATTTTCTTACCTTTTTACCTATTTCAACATGATAAAATAGACAGTTGCTAAGTTTCTGTTATCGGTATTTGCAGCCTAGATTTTAGGAACATGTTTTCAGTTTCGAGTGTCCATTTTGAAAAAACCCAAATGACTTGAATCTGGCTAAATGGGTTTTTCAAAAGCTCATAATGTAGGGATTGTTTTAACATGTGTGTGTGTTTGTGTTGTTAAAATCTCATGCACTAGAGGATGGAGAAAAAAGTTAACTGAAAATTTTCAGTTTTTTTCAACTTTGGCCCGTATTTATGTGACCTTGACCTTGACTAGGGTCATCTGAATAGAAACCATTTTTTGCACCACATAATCCTCTTACCCCACCATCAATTTCAACATGATAAGATAGATAATTGTGAGTTACAGTTATTGGTATGATATTTGAAGGCCTAGTATTTAGTAACATGTTTTCAGCTTCGAGTGGCCATTTTGAAAAAACCCAAAAGATTTGAATCCGGCTACGAGGGTTTTTCAAAAGCTTAGAATGTAGGGATTGTTTAAACATATGTATGTGCTTGTGCTGTTAAAACTTCATACACTAGAGCATTAAGAAAAAAGTTAATTTTGAAAATTATCAGTTTTTTCAACTTTGACCTGCATTTATGTGACCTTGACCTTGACTAGGGTCATCAGAATAGAAACCATTTTTTGCATCATATAATCCTTATATCCTTCCATCAATTTCAACATGATAAGATGGATGGTTGTGAAGTTGCAGTTATTTGTATGATATTTGAAGGCCTAGTATTTGTAACATGTTTTAAGCTTTGAGTGGCCATTTTGAAAACACCCAAAAGATTTGTATTCGGCCACAAGGGTTTTTCAATAGCTCATAATGTAGGGATTGTTTAAACATATGTATGTGCTTGTGCTGTTAAAATCTCATACACTAGAGCATTTAGAAAAAAGTTAATTTTGAAAATTATCAGTTTTTTCAACTTTGACCTCTATTAATGTGACCTTGACCTTGACTAGGGTCATCTGAATAGAAGCCATTTTTTGCACCACATAATCCTCTTATCCTACCATCAATTTCAACATGATAATTTCGATAGTTGTGAAGGTACAGCTTTTGGTATGATATTTGAAGTCCGAGTTTTTAGGAACATGTCTTCATGTTTCGGTGGCCATTTTGAAAAACCCCATAAGAGTTGAATCCGGCTACGAAGGTTTTTGAAAAGTTCAGAATCTTAGGAATTTTTTGATATATGTCTCTGCCTGTTACTTTTTCGGCAACCTGAATCTGAGATCTTTGGCCCACATCTGCTCTACTACTAGGACCAGACTACTATCGGCGCTACCTTTTACAGGCGCTGACCTGCAGCTGAGGCCTTGAGCTAGAATTGCCAAATCATTGCAACAATGAATGTTCAGGTACCCCAGCTGGTCGGCAGTTTTACGCTGTTGATCGTTTTTTATAGGTGCAATTAAGAGCTGTAAATGTGGATTCCTTTGCAGGTCTGGAAACTGGAATGTTTATGTCTTTTTTAAATTGTTAATTGCCACAAAACTTCACCCAGTCACCCGCCGCTTCTGTTCAAGTGATGTTAACATTTTTCATAAAATGATTTCTTTATTCATTCAGCTATTGATGTACTTCTCAGTTTCTAAAGGAATAACATAACATTTCTTTTTGTCTGGCAATCATATATTTCTATTTGCGTGCTTTTTATTCTTAATCTATCGTTATCATCGAACTCAAAAGCTACCATCAAAATCATTATAACAGAAGTATTATAAATGCCTATGGATTTGAAAGGTTCCTTATTAGCTCACTAGGGGTCACCACTGAGCCTCCACTGACCCGTGACTACCAGATTTTACACACTCAGACGTCTGTACACATACTTTACATTGGACGTAGTGTCTGATCGAGTTGTTCTGAAACTGCAGTGTGTTCCAAAGTCATCTTTAAATAATCGCTTTAAATTTCATCATAGGATAATCCTAAGGTAGAGCAGGTTTTACTCTAGCAAAACTATAAATGTGTGTCTCATCTTAAGATATGAAGTTTTTCCAGTTCTTACTTATGATCGTATGTAACAAACAGTAGAAACATTGGATTTGAATTCTGAAAAGTCGTCATCTCAAAGTCAAAATATCTTATCAGTAAATTGAGACAGTCGTGAAACGCTTCCTATAATTCCATGATGTATGTTGACTGTGTATCGTTCATTTGTACTCAGATATATATACGAGGCACATTTGCTAAGATATGAAGTTATCGAAATCTAGTATACACATTACTCCTAGTTGAGCCATTTCACTATACTTTCGATGGGTTCATTGTTATTCTCCGTTTTAAAGATGTATTTAAGAATGTAATTCAGAAACAAAAAATGAAACATGTAACATCAGATAAAAGCACCATGGTTCTGACGTAAACATCGCCAATTAAGATAGGAGATAGAAAAGTATATCCCAACTTATCGTATACATGGCCGTCAGAGTTGATACGTTCATCACCTATAAGGGTGTCGTAATCCACTTGGACCAGACAGCCTGTTTCCCAGTGTCTGGATCATTGGACTGGCCACGTAGACCTTTTTTCTGTGGAGAGTGGGTACCCAAAGGTCTACCAGTCCCAGTAACCCCCACTCAGACACAGAATATATGACCCACCAGCGTTCTCGACCTTCAAAAAGTACCCTTATTCATGAAGTTTTGAGGCAAAATCCGCCCCTATTTTAAAAAGAAAAATCGATGACCTTATACATATATATATACAATGTTCACAATGAATAGTCCATGGGTGATGTATGGTTTGTAGTATTTGGGGTTCCTAATGATTTGCTTGCTTGTGTCAAAAAAAACGACACAAGCAATAACCAGGCAACAGTCACACTTATTTTGGCCTTTTTTCCCGTTGAAATTGTTACACGAGTCGATTATACCAGACCAATACTAAGTGAACACTCTCCTCACGTACAGACTCTCTGTCTCAGGTATCGACATGTCTGTCTGACTAGCCAGGTTGTGTAACAGTCTGCTGGATGTGTAAACACATCCAGCAGACTGTTACACAACCTGGCTTATCACCTTACGTAACAATACTTACATGGTCGTCTAACATTGCAGTATCTACTATATATGTATATCATATAGGCCTAGGCCTATATACGTAGGTAGGACCACGTAATGTAGCGGAGTGATCGGTTAGCGTCAACAGGTGCAAAGATCGCTGAAATGTACATTTACAGGGGCGGATACAGGATTTCGGAAAGGGGGAAGGGGGTGTCCGCATATAGATAGGTTAAGTACTAAAACCGCGTGAATCCGCAGACATGCAATGTTTTTTCTCTTTGGCAAGTTTAGGTCACCAACAAAAAAGCAAAAAAAAAAAAAAGGGGTGGGGGTGGGGGGTTGCTGGGGTGGTCAGAGGACCACCAGGACACCCCTCTGTGTCAGACAGAATGACCCTACTTAGGTTCCACATCTAGTTTATTTATAGACCAGTGATTTTACACAACCCTGAAGGATCCTGTAGTGCAAATTTCGGGCGGATCCAGGGGGGTCCAGGGGGTCCTGACTCCCTCCCCCTTTTGGTGGACCCCTGAACTACAAAAAGAAGGGAAAATGTCGTGCTGACTCTCCTCCTTCTTTCGAAAGTCCTGTATCCACCCCCTGTATTTTATGTATTTAGATCCATGAGTTATATGACATATAAAAAATGAAAAATGAAATTATAATAATATTCACACTGTGATCTCCTATTTTATTCTCACCTACACCTAAGATCATTGTAATAATGAATGTGGTTTAATAAAAAAGATTGGACTCAGGCAAGCTGGCAAGTAATTATTTTATCACCTTTCCTTGCTTTTTGGGTCAATCTGTTAATTGCTAAATGTTTATACAACAGTTGCGTTCTTTTCCATGTATGCATGACATTGAGTCTCAATATAACAGAATATCATAATGGCATTACATTTTAATGAAGATGAAACCTCATCCTTACAGAATGTTATAAAAATGTTATCTTTAAGTGACAGAATGTAGGCAGGTACAATAATATCACAGTGCAGTGTCGCAATAGTAGGTTCTAAATCTAGAGACATGATTTGATGCTATCAAAATAATGTAAAAAAAAAAAAAAAAAAAGGCTTAACAGACCATTACTGATACGTTATAATGACGTCGTATGCTAATTATCAGATAGTGCATAATTAAACAATTACCGCTGTTATCATTTTCCTCCTGCCAGCTGGACCTTTGTCAGTATGTGTGAGGTCCCTGATAAAAATCCCCATTTACCTACTACTTGCATTCGGTATGTTGCAACCCGCCCTAGCAAGAATGAACCATTATTTTTGTTCTTTTATTGAAAAATCACTTCTTACATGTAAGATCTTCCAGCAGTTGAGGGTTAGTATATGTAATAATAAAGAAGATAATGGGTAGGAATTAATAACAGAAAACTCCGCATATAAAGATCTTGCCCATTAAGAAATGTTTTAGTCAGAGTGTTAGTAGTATATATATGTACAAAAATTCATGTATGCATAATGTACATACATATCCAAATTTATCATGATATACATATCTCCAGATTTATAACAAAACACATTGACCAAAACCAAAATCTAAGCTATTAATGTATTACAGTCAATACACTTTTTTTGGATGTTGATATTTCAATCAATCGTTATTATAACATTGCAGTATTGTTCTATTTGGTTTTTGTTACGTTTTTTTATGGCACCCAGAAACATCTTTAGAACCTAACATTACAACGTTGCCCTATGACGTTAATGGGACATTCTTATTACACGTAAAGATAACATTATTACAATATCATGTATGAGTAAGATCTCAACATCACTAAAATGGGATGTTATTATAACTTTTTTAAAGTAAGTCTCAACCTAACTAAAATGATGTAATTGTTATGTGACAATTGAACAAGTTATAGACTAACAAAATAAGTATAGTCACAGAATGTACCTTTACGTCGCGTGTGTGAGGTTCCTGATAGTAATCCCCATTTTCCTACTACTTACATTCTTTATGTTGCAGAACACTGCTAGAATTCACTTAATGCCTATTCATCCTGGCCGATCATTCTGTCGTTTCGGCAATGAATTATTTTTTTTCGCATGGAGACAACGATTATCTCAGGGCCGATAAAATTATCATGACCTAAGATGAACCAATTAGTTGACATGTATCTTCCTAGCTGCCTATCAAAAGCAAGCGTCAAAAATAAATCAATGTCTTCGTTGAGGCTCAACCATTGACACCTGTTTGTGATTCATTTGACGTGAGATATAACATTATGAAGTTGTGGATATGTTCAGGAGTGAAGCAGTGAAACATGCCTCGTCATAAGAGAAATCTGGCCCATAATCAACCCTCGACATTTTCCTTAGCATGCCGGGGCAAATGGGCCTTCTGGCTTCCTCCTTTCTCCCTGAATAATCGATTCTAAACTTTTACTTTCTAAACATTTCATTGCTTTCAAACGTTTGAATTTGTCCAGCTATAAAATCATTTCGACTGTGTCTTGATTTTTCTTATGTTACAGATATATTTCTGATAGAAATATTTTCTGAATATCCTGCTGCAATAACTTTCCTCGTTTTAGTTCGTCCCTTCTTTAACCTTTAGGCGTATATGGCACATTTCTCACGAGTCATATAATAGCTAAGCGCATTGAAAAAGCATCTAAGAGGGTACATTGAATAGCTAATGAAAAGGGAGAGATTTCTTTGAGGGAATGTCCGAGGCCTTTCAGTTGTATCTATGGAGTGTAATATTACATCCCAACACCGGCTTGTTAAAACCACACCCCACACACCCCTTACACCCCCCTCCCCCCCCCCTTGACCACCCCTTCACCCCGTCCTTAGTGGTCATCCTTTCTCCACCACTGACCACCTGAGTCTTGAGAAATCTCCAAGAAGCTGTCCCCTCTCTGGTCCGTTCTGACCCAGATTAGCTATCATATAATGGGTCCGTACACCCACAACAGTCCATGGCTTTTGTTGGCCACTTAAAATTTGCTACGAATTCTTTTAATGGTTGTCTGTAAATAGCATGAGGAACCCCTTTGATGGTTGTTGGGCTGCTGGCTTATTCATGGTTCTCCCTGCCATAAACCAGTTGCCCCAAAGCATGCTGGGATGCAAGGTGGAATTCCCACATAAAATGGTTGCTCGTGTACAGACTTACTTTGGGAAACAGTGGGTCTGACTGGACAGACTGCCCCTTCACCACCTCCCCCCTTGCCCCGCCCACCCTTAGAACCCAGGCCTCACAATACCCCTGTAGTACAGGTAGTCAGAGGGGTATGGGTCCTAGGGTCGGCGACCTGACGCTAACCTTACGGCACTAACTAAGGGTCTGACACTAACCATAACCCTACCCCTAACCAAGGAGTCTACAGAGTCTCTGTAGGCTCCTTGTCCTAACCCTTACCCTAATAACTACCCTCAACCATAACCTTACTCATTTTCCCACTCTTCTCTCTTTCCAGCCCTTCTTTTCAGCCCCGTTGCCTGGTCTTCACTATAAATCTGATACTATCAACTTCAAAGAATGATCTCTTCTGTCAGGTCCAGTTTTTTTTCCCAACAGACGGAAACCCTAATGGCAAAAGTTTGCCGTTACAACCTCTAGATTCTGGCATTACGGCAATAACTATTCCAATATTTAGCTACCAGGAAATCAAAAAACGAAAAATAATCATGAACATATCTGTCAAAGCATATGTTTGAGTTTTTCCCTACTAATGCTTCTCTGTGTGTAAGGCTAGGTCTGGGCTCTCCGCCTTTAGCTCTAAACCCCATTATCACTCAGTCACGTGAGAAATCAGCCATGACGTGACGTCACATAACTTTGATTTTCCACACCATTGATTCCGAGTGGTGTCCTTGTACAATGATGTGTATGTAGCTAACCCCTCCCCCAGCCTACTACTACCCCCCTCCCCCCCTGAATAGACCAGTTTGTACACAGTGCCACCTGTCGCATCTAGACGTAACTAAACGACTTCACCATGGTGACGAGACGTCAAGGTCAAGGTCATTGAGAGAAAATGTAGCAAATCCTCAACGACGTGAGGACATGCATGGTCCTATAAAATCGACGGAAAAGGTATAGAAATTCAGCCAAAAGAATGACATTTTTCCTCATCTGACCTCAGAATTTACATGATATTAGGTCTATAATGACAGTTCAAAGCAGGCATAGGCCTAATGCACATTGAGTGCTAAAGCACCATACCCACTGGGACATTTTGGACATCAGAGATCGGGACCACAATCAAGGGGAACTATCTGTATCAATTTCTTTATGATGTATCAATTTATTTAGGATGTATAGGTGATGATACACGGGTAACCTATTGCTGGTACTCAAAAGCCCAGAAAAATAGTTTTCAAGACCCATTCGCCGCGGTGGAAGTGGTTTGTCGTAGGCCTCTGCTATCTGCGAACGTTGGATACGTTGCATTATCGTAGCCCTCTGCGATCTGAATGAGTGATCCCTTGCAAAATTATTCAAAATGCTTAATATTTCCTTAAAGATTTTGTGCGATTTAAGACGAGATTGCTAATGAAAATGATCGCAAGGTGCCCTCCTTGAATTTGCGAAACTTTAAGACATTTTTTTTGTAGGTCTCGATGATGAAAAAGAAATCGACCACGGCGAATGGGGCTTCTTTCTCATTCCCCAATTTTAGTCACATCCCTCAATGGATCGCCCCCCCCCCCCCCCACTAATGGTGTACCACACGTGTGCAGGGAATATTCCCTACCCTCCTCCCCAACCCTCTCAGCCCGACCCCTACTTATATTCCACCCCTACCCTGGAAGCCTTAGGCCATCCTTATACCTACCTTTAATATAAAGAAGGCCCCACCCCTCCCACCCCTCCCTTCTCACCTCTACCCCCGCCGGCGCCTCTCTATGCAGCTTTATACAATAAAACCCTAAAGTCTTGGGTAACATGTTGTTAAATTCAAATAGGAAACAGATAAAACTTGGAAGGCGCCACATAATGATACGTTACCTGGGGGTGACCGTTTTTTTCTATTCTATCTAGTATATTTCAAAGCCATTATGCAACGTCCATTCAGTTCATATATATTTATACATTTGGGCTGGCTTTTTTTGAAAGATTTACAACAGCCATTTTTTGTAACAGAAATGTCAAATAATAACATCAGTAGCTGATATAATCTAAGATGGTGTCCCTCGGTTCATTCAAGTTGTGTACCTGGAAAATGAACATATGGTACTATCGCTGATGTATAGAATTGTTAACTGAAACAGAAATTATTAGTTCTTTGCTAAATTGCCTTTAAAACTTATGATTGAATATACTGTTCGCCAGGTGAATTACTTCATTGATGTGTCTGAAATTGAGAATATATCTGAAGATAAATGTAAAAGACAGACAGTGCTTTAATTACCCTGTTCAATTATGCCAAAAATCTATAGTCAAGAAACATGCACAGACTGCGAGGACATTCTGGATCTAATCTCATTTGAAGAGATTTGAAACATATAGTTTCAGAGATTTATATCAAAAATCAAATGTGTCATAATCTACATTTCTTGATTAAATATTTTAATTGCCTAATAATTAGTCACGATATCTACACTTTGTTTCGCATTCCTTATACTCAGATACAAACTTTTTCTTCACTTTCCTTATATCAATGTTGCATTGCTTCCAATCTTCCAATCTTTACCTACGCCTCTTCTGTTTAACCCTAGCCATTATTGAATACAGGGAGCGAACCAGAGCCAGTATGTTATGTTTAGATAAAGGCTGGTATCAAACCAGACATGTCGGTGTAATGAAACAGGGGAAATGCTGGGAACTAGCAAAACCTGTCCGCAAAATAGCCACCATACAGATAATATTATGTCTTATTTTGTAGTAATATGTGGAAGCCACTACATAGACGTAAAGTTTCAAGTATTTGTTAATTATTCAATGTTATAATCATTCTTGATAAAATGAAAGGAAGGCTATTGTCAAATTTAGTAATTCAAGTGCAAAGGAGACTTGTGCAGATTAGAGGACGCCCCCTTTTCTCCTAGAACCCCATCCTCCCCCTCCCCGACCCTATGCCCCCCCCCCCCAAGTCTAGGCCTACCCTCATTCGCAACTTACTAACGCTCCATCGAACATTACTTAGGGTTGACAGGAGTTGAATGTTTTTTAAAGGGAATTTACGATCGTGATGAATACGAATTGAATTTCATGAGAGGAGTGTTAGTAACAGGAAAGTAGCGCACACACAGTGACATGTCATTAGAAAATACTAAAATAAGTGATATTCATTCAAGACATAAGAACAGACATTCCCCAAGAGGTTTACTTATCTTCTACAATTTCAAATTTCAAATATATTTTCTCTATTTGATGCTGTAACAATTTAACATCCACTTTCTAAAAATCTATGTGTTTGATTTTTCCACACTGTAAAATCCACACTTCGAACTTCTACATTGATATCCACTACGCAATTTCAACACCGCTAGTAGACTACCGTTGATCTTGTTATACCCAATGAACTTTCACTCATCCTGATGAAGACTTTCAACCAGTCGAAACATGTTGATCCTTGTGCTATACTAATTTGACGACACTACGTTTTAATAGAGTCATCCATCAAGTTGTGCTTGTCGAGTGTTGTGTCCACCATCACTTTTATTTCTCATCCAAGATGTGTACTCCCCACCCCCCAGGAAACTTGTCCCCCTACCTCAAAAAAACGCTCACACTTTTGCTGATTAGAAACCCCCCATCCGACCTCCCCCCCCCCCCCCCCACCAGACCACAGACAACGTCCCCACCCCACCCCACCCAAAACCCATTACAAAAAGCTCCCCCCCCCCCCCACTACCATTTTTTTGCTGCCCCCTACCCCCATGAGCACGTTATTCCGCTCCATTGGACCTTGTTTAGGGTGTGGACGCTCTGAGGCCTTTATCGGCGTTTTATACGACATGGGACGAGAGGCACAAGATTTACAGCTATAGGACTCAGGTGTTGAGGATGGCGGGGGGTCGGGGGGGGGGAGACTGGGGGGGGGGGTCCCTACCTTTTCGAGGAGAGGGCAGAGAGGAGGAGAGAGTAAGAGGGGGGGGGGGGGTCACGAGTAGAATCAAAAGATCGATTTGCAAGAACACGATTGTTATTCATCACCAATATATCACTGATATACATTATACATTATACATAATAAAATGATAAGCTGTTCTGGTAATGCGTTCTTTCTTTTTTCTCATACAAATTGGCAGAAAGTGTATATATCCACTTTCCCCCCTGATAAAGGTAAACCCCAGTTCCCTGGAGGTGTGGCACCCCCCGCCCTCGTCTCCATGAAAAGGGTACAAAATGACCAGCGGCCCCTAGGGGGGGAGGGGGGGGAGGTCGCCGCTCCCGTCATGTCTTCCCGACACACAGGTACAACCTCACGTTATACGCCTCATTGAACCCAGGGGGGGCACTCGCCCCCCCGCCCCCTCGGGGGGGGGGGGGGTGCCAAGAGGGACAGTCGTCACGGATGAGTGGTTACAGGGGCACAGGTGGGTGGGAGGGGGCATACCCGGCCCTAAAATCTGAGCAGGTTCCAGGTAAATTGAAGGGGTCTCATGCAAAAGTTAGGTGGTTCTGACTCGTTATTTTGATAAAATTCCCCATAGTAGTTTAATTGTGTAGACTTGAATAAATCTGAGGGGTTCCAGACACCCAAATTTTGATATGGTTCCTTATATTTGTAGTTTAGTTATGTAACCTTTGAGAACTCTGAGGGGGTTCCACGTAACCTGGGAACCCCCCTGGGTATGCCACTGCAGTGGGAGGGGTGAAAGATAGGTGGGGTGGTGGTAGTAGGGGGAGGTGGGAGGGGAGGGGGAGTGGGGCTGTCTGGGATGGTAGGGGATTCTAGTCTGTATACAAACAAACGGAACCAGACATTGGGCCTAGTAGAATATGACTTGTGTTCCCAAGTGGGAGCGAGGATGCCCTAATCATTTCCTTTAATGAATTTTGTTTAATTATATAATTATTTTAGTCCAAGAGAGCTAGGTCTTCCACTTTTGTTTATGGCTAAATCTTCCGCTCTATTTCAAATCCGAAAACCTACGCAAAGAAATAGGACTGGGACCCACGAAACTCAACTCCAAAGAGAGCACCTATATATATATATATATATATATTATATATTTATATATGTTATATATCCATATATATATATATATATATATATATATATATGGCAGGACATGTCATGATATTAACACAGATAGATGAAGATAAATACTGCAGGACTTCTGAACACCCCTACACTCTCTCCTCTGCTTCCCTCCCACAAACACCTGCAGAACCCCCCCCCCCCCCCCCCCCCCCACCTTGTATACAAACTACCCAGAAGATTACCACCACCACCACTCCTGTACAATACAAATCACCAAGACTACACACAATCAGCGACAAATTTCAAAGTGAGGCGGGTGAACCTAAGATTAAGATTCATTATTGTCGGTCCAATTCGGTTGAACATAAGATTAAGATTCATGACTGTCCAGTTTGGGCACCATTCACTCTGACCGGTGTGCCCAATGTGGCGTATAACTGAGGGTCGTTAGCGGCCAGTTCATTTAGACGACTGACCATTAGAGTGATTGGGGGCTTAGGGCTTAGGGTGAAAAGTGAGAATGAGGGGGTAGTAGGGTACCTAGGCAAACCGCGGAGTGAAGGACACATTCTGTGCACTGCGACCATACCTTTTTGGGGTTGATCTGGTTCTTGCTAAATTTCTATGTAAAGGCCATGATCCACGTAGCAACAAAAACGTCAACCTATTTTCTTCTCATGCATTTTTGGCATAGTTGGAATGATTTTCCATGTGAAAATACTTCTGATATGGATTATCCAAAACTCTTTGGAAAATTGTATACTTTATAAGAATAACGATTATCTAACACACCGATTTTCAAATCGGTTCAAAATCGGCCCAAAATCACATCGTGGACCATAGTGTTTAGGTTATGATACTCGGTGTCCACAAATAGGATTGTGTCCATAATCCCTGAAGCACTTGAGATAAATTCTCTCAGACGCGATTCTGCATTTCCCTGTATTCTAGAGTACCTGCAGCTAAATCAAGGTGCATTGTAGGTAATATGTCGACAAGTCAATATCATCTCACAAGCATTGAGCCTAAAACATTCATTAGTCATGGTATTACCTGTTGTTGAAGATTATGAAAAGGGAGTATATAGAATTTTTTCATTTTACGTCTGTTCCTACTATTTCTCATGCTAGTTTTGTTAATTTTTCATTGGAAATTATCATTTAGCCAAAAACTACATTTTCCTCAGGTTTTGTCTACAGAATGCTCAAAAATGAGCCTGCAGGTGCATGAAATACAGAAAGAATGTGAACTGTGTCTGCCTGAATTAGAAATAACTTGTTCAGGTTGTAGGGTTATCAGTGTTGAGTTCATTGTTCTTTCTCTCTCTCTAGCCAGAGGGCTTGTAGTTTGTATCAGCTATTACACACTGATTAACCTTAGTAATTAGGAGTACCTATGAGGGAGGCTGTTTAATTAACTAGATGGTTTCTATGGTACAAGTTAGTCTCAGGCTAATGGGTCAATCAGTGAGTGACACCAATGCTACAGAAAAACAGGTGAGAATGATGAACATTTCCTTGGTTCATTTTGGTTTACACTACAGTATCTCGGGAACAAAGCAGGAAGCAATTTTAATAATATTTCATTCATGGTAAACTTTCACTTTGTTGTAATCTGGGAAGGCCTTATTACCCACCTAAGCAAGAATATGTTAACATAACATTCTGTCTAGTTCTGCTTTGGTTCTTGTTATGTTATTTTGATGGCATTGCGACATCACACTGTGACGTTATTGTGACATTCTTGTTAATGTTCTTTCATGTCGTAATATCATTATTATAAAATTCTTTATTAATAAGGTCTCAACTTCACTGAAATATAATGGCGTTATTTTATTCTCTTAATAAATTTCAACTTTACCTAAAATAATGTAACTGGGCAGGTTACAGACTAACAAAAAAAAGTATGGTCGCAGAACCTGCTTGTTACCTCCCTGCTTGCCTGGGCATATATATATATATATATATATATATATATATGTACACACACACACACACACACACACACACACACATATATATATATATATATATATATATATATATATATATATATATATATACCCAGCCACCTGCAGACGGAGTGTCCACTGGTAAAGAGGTGGGAGTGAGAGGGGGGCGTGGTCGTCCCCTCCCTCCACTCCCACCTCTCTATACCTTTTACCCCCTTACCTCCCATCCCAGACCCATCAACTACAGGCCAGTTTGTATGAGTCAAGACTTTCCCTGATTGGAGTGGCTTTATACTGAGAAATGGGCCTACTTCGGCCAGAGGGGATTCCCAGCTTATAATGGTTTAATTATCAGGTGGCAAATCATAGATCATCAGGGGAGATTGGGGTCCAGGGACTTGGGAGTGGACCAGATATAGCTTGTTTTGACAATGAATGTAAGCACTTCTAAAAGTCTGAACTGAACTGAAACTGAAACAGGGACAGATTCAGGAGGAGAAGTGTCCAGGGGTCCCCCTCCCCCCGCCCTTTTCCTAAATCCCCCTATGTGAAACTGAACAAACCTTTAGATATTTCCCCTAGAATGCAATGCTATAGCTTGCAGCTTACATTTGACTTTCCTCAAGCACAATAGTCTGATCAACTAAAAAAGATTGGAATCATTTAAATGATCCACTTTCAAAACTGTTCAATTAAAGCCCTATTGGACGTGCTACCGTATTTTGCCCAACCTCTATTTGGAATCTAATATGGGAATTCCTCTAGCATATTCTACTAAACAACGGGGTACATGCACAGTAACGGTCCAGCCCATCAAGCCATTGAGGGTGAATTTCTTTTACGTTCGCGAACAAAACTAGCACCACAATTAGGGCCTGGTTTAATGGGTTAATCTCCTGTCACTTGAGTACATTATAGTCTAGAGTTCATGTTACTTCTCTCCCCCTGTACAGAGGGAGGGGGTCTTACTATTGCTGACTTTTGAATGCCTTATATTTGATATGTGCATATTTTCACATATTCCGTGTTCATAAAACGTGAGCAATATTAATAATCAATTTCATTCAACAAAAGACATATCTCCTCAAGTCACAAACACATGAGATGCGAAATTAATTGAATTTGTCCTTTGTAACTTGCGTCTTTAATAAATCAAGTATTTTTTACACACAGAAATATCTATGGTTTATATAGTACCCTACCCCCTACCTCCCCGTGTGCTCTACAGGTGCCCACCCAGCAGACTCTGACACATGATACTGTAGGGTAGTGGGTGGTCAGGGCGGCTGGAGACAGGTTATGTAACTAGGCCCTTCAATGTATCAGACCCTGGGGTCTCTATCAGGGCCTACACATCAACTCACTATATGAACTCTACCTCTGGTCCGCAGTGGGAGGGGGGGGGGGGTTTCTCACTTAAGGCCCTGATCCATGATGCCATAAAATGCCAACCGATTTTCTTCTCATGCATTTTTCGCATATTTGGAATGATTTTCCCTGTGAAAATGCCATTTTTCTGATATGGATCATTCAAAATACTTTGCACAATTGTATGATTTATAAGGAAAACGAGTAACTAACAGACCAATTCTTAAAATCCGCCCAAAATTGTATCATGGATCATCCCCTTTATAGTTTTGGTATCCACTGTAGGCATAGTCCTATGAAGTGGAAGTGGTGAATCGACAAAATTTGGGAGCGGTTCCCCCCTGAAAGCTTAAAAAAAGGGGCAGTCATAGTTCAGTCAAAGTTAGCCTGAAGGTGCTTAGAATACTGTAAATCAGCTATCCGTGGTAGGGAGAATTGTCGTCATAATAAATCTTCAGATTGAGCTATTTCAATATTTCCATGTCACCAAAAATATGACGGTACTTTTGAGCAATGACTAAAAATGGAAACTGAAATGTGTTTTCATAAGATCTTTATTGGGGTTTATTGAGATTGTGTCAAACAACAACTGAGAACCAGGTTTATATTCCAATAGAAAAGGTGAAATTAGATTAACAGCCAAACGATTTACACTTCTGCTTCAGCTACAAAGAGAGTAAATTATAAACAATATAGGACATTCTGAGGTGTACAACAAAAGGTTGATGGTCAAATAAACATTTTGTCTCACTTTTTATCTCACTTTCCAGAAACAAACCTGATATCACCTTTGATCTAAGCCCCTTAAGTTCCAGTGAAACCCCTCCTCTCTCTTAACTAGCATAATATACTCTCCCAGCGTCCCCAATCTAGTCCTCAACCCGCCCTAAACAGAGCCTTAAACACCCCTCTTACCTGCCCAATGCCCCTTAAATAGGCCTGAGTCTGAATAGTTAATTAGATCCACTTCTGTGGGTCCTACAGCCCTGGGGGGATGCACCAGTCAGCTGAATATGAGACTACTTTTAGTCTCTATTGGTCATTAAGGAGGGTGTCAAGCTGTGAGACAACTCCCCTAGGAATGTGGGGAGACTATGGGAAGAAGGTACAGGTTGTGGGGAGGGGACTGAGGGTGTGTGTGTGGGGGGGGGGTACTCCTTTGGTACCCTTCCAGCCAAGGATGCAATGTTATTATGACGTTGCAGCAACATTCTGATTGGTTCTGTATTTGGTTCTCGTTGCATTCTTTCGATGACTCCAAATCACGTCGCTGCAGGGTTTCAACCTGACCATCAGTAACATAATCATTACGTGCCTTCTTAGTAAGTAACAAACTGACTAAAACAGTATGGTTGCAGAACATTTCTGTTACGTTGCAAGCTGGCTGGGCTGGCCCGTCTCATCATGAAATAATGAAACAATTCAACGTCTTGCAATAAAGATGTCATTGTTTTCATTATGCCATCCATAAATGATGTAAAAGTGATTATAAAGAAGGAGCAGGTAGAAGATCAGCCATACTGAACCCACCTAACCAATAAAAATCAATTTTGAAATATTGTGCTTATATTGTACACCCATGATTATGCAATATTGAGCTGTAAAGGTGTGTTTGATCTGGATTTTTGGAAAATTGGCTGATTATTCTGGGAAAATCTACTGATGATTGCATCGGTTCAGCCCAGTAGGCATAGGGCTGCCCATAGATGATGTCAAGCTTTTTCAGGGTACTTTTAGGAACCCCATCCTCCCATCATATTGAAGTTGTTGTTTTAAACATGAAAATAAGGCCTATTTTCAGGCAGTGTCACACTGCTCAACCTAGTAACCCACCCACTTGTGTGTGACATCATTTTATAGATGGCCCCTATTCGGCGTATTATGGTTCCCCCAGTTTACCCGAAATCCTTTGCATAGGAGCAGGTTCATCCCTATGCTAGTTGTTATAATATTGGTTTTGAGCTCTTGCAATCGAAATTGGAAAAAGTAAATATCAGTAGAGATATCAAGTGAAAGCTCGTGAGCTCATCTTTCACATGATAGAAAATCTAAGTTTAATCATCACATTTGTGGAAATTATTGAGGAAAGAAGGCTGCCACCAATGCTAAAGGATAGGCAGTAGACTGCCTGTACCCGGTGGTGTCGCAGGCGATAGTCGCCTGTATCGGCTAACCGTAATACCAGAAAGAGTAAAGTTAAATGCTTTAACTTTACTCTCTCTGGCAATACAGAGAATGCAGCTTCAGGCAGGGCTCCCTTAAACCTTATGCCCACTAGGGCAACTGCTGATTTTTTAAGGATTGCCCATAAGTATGCTTTATTGAAACGTACAGATTTGATCTGAATCTTTGCAAAAATGAGTTGCTCATTGGAGTAGAATAAGCTGACTATAGCGCAAAACAAGAAAAAAGAAAACGGTTAAAAAATCGCCCTGTGGATAAGGGGCTTTAGGGCCCCCCTTTAAAAGTGCCCCCCCCCCCATCCTTAACGGCTCCCCTAAAGTTTGACCGGTGAGATATAGGCGGGTCTAGGCCTAGACTTCACAGGGCATCGCCTAACCGCCGCCTGCCTTAGGCCGAGGGAGCATCCCCAACGAGCAAATTAACACCTCCACACACATTGATGGCCCAAACTGTATTTGAATAACTTAGATGCATTTTTGTTTGGGC
This sequence comes from Lepidonotus clava, assembly GCA_936440205.1. NCBI lineage: Eukaryota > Metazoa > Annelida > Polychaeta > Phyllodocida > Polynoidae > Lepidonotus > Lepidonotus clava. Next base: position 2,648,187 of record OW387134.1, read on the forward strand.
AAAATAACATATTTTTTCAAATAAAAAAGAAGATGAGAGTCAAACCTCAGTTTGAACCCCAGTCAGTGATATCAAGGGGACGTTTCTCGAATTTCTCAATATTTATACCATGCAAAGTACAGAGACGGATTATAATGCAATATGTTATAAACAAAAGAGAAAACAATGGTCTTTATATTATGTCTTGCAATTGATCCCTAAGCTTGATCTTCTGTTGCAGGAAACGCGGTGATCCACAATACTACTATGGCCCGGTTTCAAACTGATTTCAATGATTATTCTTTAAAAATAATATCACGTATTTATCATTAACCTGTACTTAATTTCGATAAGACCATGGGAATGTATTTCTTTATAAAGTATATGAAAAATGCACATGAGAAGAGAATCGCTCGGCTTTTGGTCGAGGAGCTGCAATCCGGCGTGTTAAGCCTTGTTTCCACCAGTTGATTTTACTATAGATTTCAAAAATCGGCAGTGGGAATATTGGTTAATCATGAACATGTTATAAACCATTAGAAAGAGTTTTTAATTCTCTTTCAAATGGTATGTCAGATACATAATCTTTTGTCATAATATATAGTTAAAAGTTATAAATTACCAAGTGATCGGTGCTCAAAATCATGTGGTGGAAACCAGGCTTAAGACGGCAGTAATCCAGAACTTGTAATGGACACAAGGACTAGGACGTTCCCAATCAAATGAGAAAATCAAGTTTTCTAGAAATGGTGTTGAAAGCCCTACTTGAGTTCAGTAGGAGATGGTTGATAGTGGAAATTACCCTTTTGTGGGACCCTTTTAAAGCCCTTGCCATCCAATCAGGGCAACGACACTTTAAAGTTTCACTTATTTAATTTTGAGTTTCCCCTTTTCTCACCCACTTTGAGAAATGAGTGTTTGATTGGTGAGAGGTGTGAGTGGGTACATTGGGGCTGTTCAGTCGACCGGACACCCGCCCTCCTCCCCTGAGCCTAGAATTGATGAGAATACCCCCTATCTAGGCCTAGATAGGCCTGGATGTTAGGCGCGTGGGGGTCTGGGGTGAAGGGGGTTTCTAGTGGGGGGGGGGGGGATCTGGGGGGCAGGACCCCCCTTACTTTTGCCTCCATCAAAGAGGAAAGTAAAGACTTCAGTGGGAGGTTAGGGGTGGAGTGTATGACAGATATTTATCTAATTTTGACAAATCTGAACTCTTTTCCATCGCCCCCCCCCGCCAACCCCTTCCACCCCAACACCACCTATGTCTTTATGGTCCACCTGAAAAAGAACACAATGCATAATGACCTTAGCCCTACAACAAGGGAGGATATTATGAATATCTGAATGATCACTTCTTTTTCCAGTGACTGTGTCCCCTCGAAGCCCTCAGACACTGTCCAATGTTGGGACGGCGCCATATCAAGGTGTGATTTTTATGTGTAACATCTTGCATTGTGACGTTCGTGTTCTTGCTGGCACTGTCAATTTCTATCATAATGATAAAAATAAGTTTATATAATAACAATATCATTTTGGCATTACTATTTCATTTTCACACATTTTTGGACAAAATATTATTTGAAATGCGCAAAAATGTTTACAGAGCGAAAATTAGTACTTTTACTGATGAGAGAGGCAGGGCTTTTGAAGTAGGACTTAAGAGGAGAAGAGGGCAATACATTCTAAGACCATAAGGGGCTGTCCATAAATTATGTCACGTACAAGGGGATGGGTGGGTGGGTTGAACAGTGTGACACTGCCTGAAAATGGGCCTTATTTTCATGTTTAGATTAGAAACTTTAGTGTGACAGGGGATGGGTGGGTCCTAAAAATACCCATGAAAAGCGTGACATCGTTTATGGACAGTCCCTAGCTGAGGCTCAGGATGAAATATAGAGGCTTTACCTTCCTCAAAAATACAATCAAAGATGTACCTGGTCAATTTTGGTGACCCACCAAAATTGATTTGTTTACAAACAATGTTGTCTATGGGAAGAATGGACATGAGTTTTATTGAATTGATGTTAAATTAGTTTTCATAGTTTAAATTGTACCACTAGATAAGGTTAGGCTCTTAGAATGTATTTCTATAGTTGTTCAATTTGGCACAATTTTGTCACATTTTAGCAAAACATTGTTTTTGGCTCCATTTGATGTCATATAGTTCGGATCCTGAGGCCTTGCAAACCAACCCAGATCCACCAGAACGACCAAAATCTGGGAAAAGTGAGAAATTGGGAAGGCCTAATGGACTATTCATGTCCCGAAACAGGGTAAGTCTAATTAGGGCTTTTGTAATGGTTTAAATGGGGAAGGGGGAGGACGGGGCATTTTATGTTGGTCATTGTCTCTTACAGACTAAATAGCCGGCCTGAGGGTTCCCCAAAGGGCCATCTAGGGGCTGGGGACTGGCCAGTGGGAGGGGGGGGGGGGGGAGTTATGTAAGGCGTACACGGTGAGAGTGGCCTATAGCCTCGCCCAATGACCCAATCCTCATTGTATAGGCTAATGTTCTGCATGTCCTAACCTACCTAGACCAAGAAACCTAAATATGGAAGGATTGGGACCCAGGGCTGGGCTGTGTTCATTTAGGTGCATTCCATCCAGTATGTATTAGCATATTTCCAGAAATGTTAGGTCGCCCCTGCCTCTTTTGTGCTAAAATACATATTATTTTATATTCAAACAGGAACTTAGCCTACACATAATTTCAAAAGGTTTTAGGGGAATTTCAAAAGGGTTTGAACACGCCGACACCATTAAATTGTGTGCCGAATGGGCGAATTTATAATGGCAGTTTCTGTTGATCATTAAGCCTAGAGGTAAAGTTGATTGCACAAAAGATTTCCATTAGATATTTTCTCTCCAAATATGGCTAGCATCTCAACAACCATCTCCCTGGTTCATATTAGTAATAAGGGAATTGCTCACATATAATGACATACAGGCTCACAGAGGGAACGGGTGGTGTAAACCGTGTATAAACATAGAAGGACCCAGCCAAGCTTCATGTAATATCTTTCTCATTGGTCACCTTTTAAAATGCAATTTTGGATTAATTTAATCTGGTTCAGATCTATACAAGTTGGCAACCTCAGATCCCGAAGACCAGTGGGTTTAATTTTTAAATCAGAAGCTAACAATGATTACCACAGCCACCACTTCCCGGCCCCGCCCACCTGTATACCACAGGTACGCCCCCCTCTCCCCCACCCCACCCCCACCTACTGACATGCGCCCTGCGTCGGACGCTGACAGAGGCCCGGATGAGTGACCTCTGGGGGTCAGGGGTCAGCTGGTCACGTGACGTCTTCTTACCCCCCACGAAGAGCACCTTGTACACCAATAGGAGTGACGGACTGAGGAGGGGGTTTTATGATACAAAATATTTAAAGCCAAAATTGCATTTTATTAACGATTTTGACGACGGGAAATTCATTAAGTATGTAGGCACATTTTGATAAATTCCAGACGTCCCCCCTCCTCCTTTGGCGAACGTACGCATCGGATTTGTACAGGAACGTATGGATATTTTAAAAACAAATTGCGACACCCCTCCCCATTCGTTTATACATGTATACGTACTTTATGGAAGATCTTTGAAAATCTTGTTTATTTCCTTATTTAGTTCTTTATGTCTTTAAACAAAATTCTTATGTATTTCCAATCGGAACAGGGGGCCCATGCATGCCACCTATGAGGTTCATCGGAGTTTCCTTGGTCTTCCCTATCATTTCAAAATACTCTGTAGCATTCATGTTAATTTCTAATAAAGTTGTATTGTAAGAACCGAGGAAAATACGTTGATATTCTTTTCACATTTTCATTCTCTAGAATTACACTTTTTCAGAGGGGGCTTCTGCAAATTCTCAGTAAAATCATAGAGATACATAAGACTATGGTAAAATATAAATTCACAATATTTCGACCCTAGCCTTTTGCTATCAGACATATCCTGCAATGCCTAGTCGCTACAGAAGCTCCGTAAATCAGGTGACTTGACGGAGACCACCCATTGGCTGCCTGTGTCGGCCGTAGTCCGGTGCAGTAGTCCATCACTGGGCCCGGCGGTGACAGGGTCGGGGGTTCACCTCCCGGTCAGGGCCCTATAGGACGGCCCGGAGGTGCCATGCCGGGACCATTAGGTCTGTGTAAATGTGCCTAGCGTTATGTCGGGAATGGGGGAATGGTCCATATTTTATTTTGCAGACTTTCACGGGTTTCAAAGTGTTACATAGTGGTGCTCAGAGGTCGTCTCGGAGTCTGCTGCGGGTCCAAGTGGTGATATTCCAAGTTTCCGTTTTAATTTTCAATTGACTTGATATTCCCCTTTAAAAAAAGACCTTCTTCTGGGAGATTCCAAAGTTTTTGAGATTGGGCTATTTATCAATTATAAATAGCATACATTTTATCTTAAGAATATGGATGATATATATGAATATGGGTTACCCATACTTCTGTGAATTAATGATTGCTTTATTACAAATTATACTATACATGTAATGGTGAGATGAGATGAGATGATTACACATTTGGTCACTGGAAAAAACACAATCAGTAGGATCACCATACTTTATATATATATATATATATTTACTTGTGTATATATTATATCACCATATTTTATATGCATATATATATATTATATATATATTTATACATAAATATTTAAATGAACAATTATTTGAAAAGACGAAATATTATAAGAATATTCATTTAGGTTATACCTAGAAGAACATAACTTTGATACTCTTTAACACTGAAAACATTATTCTCTTCTGATGGTCATTTTCAGTTGACTGACCACTTCAAATTCGACAAGACGGCAGAAACGGTCTATCCTGTTTCTGATTGGCTGAGCCCGACTCATTGTCTCCCCTCGTTACTGTCACCCGGACAGGATTACATCCCATAATAATAAAACCTTTTTACTAATTTTGAAACCCCTGAAATCCGACCCGGCCCCTTTTTGGCCGTTTTTGTGACTATCCACCTCCCGGTTCACGGCTGACCAATCAGAGGCCAGGAAAAGAGTGGTTTGTAAGGCCTCGGTTCATTGGTCAGCTCAGGGCTACATGTCTACAAGCTGGGTAAGCCTAGCAGGCCTTAAGTCAAGCCTAAAAAATCAGTTTCCACTCAGTGATAAGCCTAAGGGCGTGGCACCGCCTGAATGTGACTTTACTAGGGTTTTGATGAGGAGGGGGGAGGGGAAAGGGAGGGGAAGTGGCATAGGTGAAAGAAGATATTTGCTTGGTTTTGAGTTTCTTGCCACTATCTTTCCTATACGCTGTTTTCCATCCCCACCCATTTATGCCAAAAAAGAATAGTTGCGTTCGGGTTTCATGCCTAAAAAATAGGGTTAGTATAGGTCGCCATTTTTAAAAAAAATATTTCTTTTAACTGCAATGATAGCCTGAATACTCATTTTGAGATATCTTTTGATGAAATAACCCAGTATTTTCTTATTAAAACTTTAGGGTCGGGGCAAAATTTTGTTTTTTTGTGTGTGTTTTTTTCCCCCCTATTTTTACATTACTTTCAGGTTGGCAGTCATTCTTCTGATCGGGTCACCATGATCAACGGCTTTGGACATTGTTTTTATCTAGGTCTAATTTTGCTTGTTAAATAGGGTAATGAAAGGGAATGGGAATAATAGAATTATTTGAGACGAGGAGAAGATATCTTTTTAGGGGCAAAACAACAAAAATACACCCCACCTCCCCACTCTCTCATTCATGCCCTTCCCCGACCCCCTCCTACGACCCCCCCCCCCCCCCCCCCCCCCGCCTCCTCTCCTGTCTAACAAACTGTCTTTGACAGGTCGGAGCCAGTTTTAATGGACAGAAATCTGCTTGAAGAGTGACCCTTCCTGTCACCCGGTCACCATGGTAACAATAGGATTACCACCACTACCCCACCCCCCTGCCCTCTCCTCTCAGTAATGGCCGCTCACCGGAACCGGAAGGGGCCGATCCGACGGCTGAATGGTGACCGGACAATACCCGATACAACGGTGAGAAATGTGACAACTGATCTGACGGTCGGAGGGGGGCGCTGCGGTCAGCACTCAGGGATATAGGGTTCGTCTGAGGAGATGGATTCTTTTTCACAGGTGTGTCTTAGATGTGAAATAAATACTGCAATGTATCAAAGCTGTTGTGTCTTTGTGGGAATTAGAAAATAAATTGAAATAAGTACACCCTTGCAGTATTTTGTTTTCATTTAACTATTTCTTTGCCATGTAGACAAAAATAGAAATGATACAGTTATTTGCTTGATTTGAATTCTGAATGAAGGTACATTTAATTTCAAATGTTCTTGAAGAAGACCGGTGGTTCAGTGGGTAGTATCCGAGGCAAGCAGTGACGTAACACGCACATTCTGGGACCTTACATTTTTGGTTAGTCCCAAACCTACCCAATTTTCAGGAAACAGTTACATTATTTTAGGTTAAGTTGAGACTTACGAGAAAAGAATGTTATAATAACATTATGTTTTAGTGAAGTTAATTGAGATCTTACTTTTAAAGAATGTTATCAAACAATGCCATCAAAATAACGTAACAAGAACCAAAGCAGAGCTAAACAGAATGTTATGATAATATAACGTCATAATAACATCATATTCTTGCTTGGATATTTTAGACTTTGGCAGGGAGGGACCTCGGACCTGAGGATCTCCGGACCAGTCCGTACGCCCCGGTCCGTATGCCCCGGCGTGGTCAGCGGTGAATACAGTCGGACTTGTATCAGACATCAAACATACCGAGTTATTATACCCCACGCCCCAAACAACCCCAGCGGTACGTATTATACACACACAGGGGCATACATTATGTATACGGTGCGTCCAGCACCCCTTATAGCTTACCGCCGGTCATATTTGACCCAAGGGGTGCGTATTGTACACACACATTATGTATACGGTGCGTATATCACCCCTTATACTTACCGCCGGTCATATTTGACTTGCTAATGGAAACTCCTTATATTTATTATACCCCTCTGGGGCAAGCGTGGCCCGGAGCGGGTGCTATGACCACTTTGAGACGCACCGCTCGTTACGTTAAGGCTTCCGTGAGTTCACGTCGGACTTAATTAAGGGGGGGAGGGGGGAGGGGGGAGTGAAGGGAGGAGGGGGAGGGGGGTAGGGTTCGTCTGGACGTCTGGTACCCCACTGGGAGATTTGGAACCTTACCCTTAATTGTCTGACTATAGAACACCTTGCTCTAACCCCCCCCCCCCCACCATCCCCCCTCATCCTTAAAAGGCCCACCCATGGGCCCAGTTTTGTTTACTATTTATATTTGCGCTGAGTTTGCCATGACAACTAAGTCCTTGGACCCCTATTCCACCTCAATTCAGCCCCCTAAAAGTCCCCCTTTTCAGGCTTGTGACTCCCCCCACCCCCTCCAGGTCCCTTAACCCCCACCCCCCCTCTTCCAACCCCCCCCCCCTCCTCCTCTTATCAGCATTGTTTACTATTTCTATTTACTTTAGGTCACCAGTCTTAGTAATAAGCCCTTACACCCCCTCCTTTACACACCCCCTCCTTACCCCCCCCCCCCCCCGGCCCTCCCCCCGGCAGCATTATTTAATGTTTATATTTACCTACTCATTCAAACCCTTCAATGACCCCCTACCCCCCCCCCCCCCGCCCCGCCTTCAGAAATCTCCCCCCCCCCCCCTTTAAGACGCCGCTGATGACGTGTACACTAGCGTCCCGTGACGTAACGTCCGCCTGTGTATCACGTGACGTAATGTGTGCTCTTCGTCTCGTATTAAAATAAATATTTGAAACTCGGTGACGGAGTGGGTCGGGGGGGGGGGGGGTGGCGTCAGGGGCTGGCGTGGGTAATTTGGTTGAAATTTGAATGCACTGGAATGCAGAGGTAGGATGCTCTTTTGTCAAAGCTACATACCTATGGGCCTGGAAAATGGGTTTCTATCAATCATTAAATCTAATATGTTAGAGATGAAACGAACTATGGGGGAGGGGGTGACATTAACGCTAATGTACGCTAATTTCAATATTTCAAATGATATTTGAATTATGTACGTTTATAAATATTCACAACAGAAATCGCTATTTCACATTTTACGCATCCCGTTTAAGATATTGATACGGAGGCCTGGTTGCCATGGTTACATTCCTATTTGAATGTTTAATCCTATTTGATTTGGTTGAAGTGCCGCCCCTGTCGGTACTAATTAGGATTGTATTACCTGGTAATTTATATAATCAGAGTAACTGGCCTTTGAACCATACAAGTCTGAAAAGTGTTTAGATCTCTGATCAGTAACTTGCATAAATTGATTGCTTACGAAAAAGCTCATTTGTTTTGTTCAAACTGTGATTAAAGCTTCAGACACTTGGCCAAACATTGAAATTAATCTCTGTGTAAGTTATACATAATATTTGATATATATATATATATAATGATAATAATAATATATATATATATATAAATTATACTGTCTGAACCTATGAGTTGTTTCAAATGGGCCAAGACTAAAAGGTGTCTATGGGAGAGCCCACTGCGCAGACTCATGAGAAAGATAACACCACAGAAGTACGACGTCATCACCGCCCGGCCACGCGGCGGGTGGTTCAAATTACCCCCCGGCCCACCACCACTGCCGTGGTCACTCACGGGACCCGGCGGCCCAGGCCCCGACAACAAATAAGGGTGTTAAATGATGGCTGATTGTGTCTAAACTAGGCATATTTAAAGATTCCGACCATGAATATGTGCATTAAGATATCCTTCTGAATGCATCTTACGAGTTTCATGGGTAAGAAATGAAAAGATATAGAGAAAAGCCAATGTTTACAACTGGTTCCCTATGGTTCAAAGAGGACACATGTGGCCCTGTTTTGAACCAGGGGGACCCTGGAACCAGGGTTTCCCGCCAAAATGACGTCAGGGCTTCCGCGGTGTATAGGGATTCAGACAAACCTGTGGGTGAGGGCAGAAAGGTGAATAGGGTGGTCTGAGGGGTGGGAGTGTTATGTCACAGGGGTTTGTGTTCGAAACAGGTGGGTAGTACAGGTGGAGGACAGGTAGGGCGACAGGTAGGGGGGTAGACGTTGTAGTGTATGGGGTAAAGGAGAGGAGGGGACGTGGAAAGGCGACCCGGTAGCGTGGGTAGTAGCCCTGACCACCCACACAGCCCGCAGTGTGTTAGGGGGTTTCCCCGCAGTACGTGGTTATGTCATACACCCACCGCGCCGCAACCCGACCCCGTGTCTGTACATCTCACCCCTGATCTCACCCTCACCCCGACCCCCCCCGTCACACCCACACCTACACGCCCACACACGTACACCACCAGACATCAGGGACCTAAGGTTGAGACTATTGTTATAATTGGGGCTTCCCGAGCAAGAATATACGTTATAATAATGTTCTGTTTAGTTCTGCTTTGGTTCCTGTTATGTTATTTTAATGGCAGTATAGTGATGGCACTAAAACAACTTTGGAACCTAACATTGCGATGTCGTGCTACTACGTTATTGTGACATTCTTGTAACATTCTTTCATATTATAATAATGTTATTATAATGTTTTTTATTAGTCAAGTCTCAAGCTCACTAAGATGTAATGTACAAACTAGAACTAGACAGAACGTTGCTGCCCCCTTTTAAAATCCGCCATTTAAAGCGGGAATCATAACCAGGGAATAGAGACAAGAGCATAGTAGGCTCTGAGACATAGTTTACGTTTTGGTATCGATTGTGCCACAAACCTATGAAGAGGTGGCGGTGCACTGATGGGAGCGGTGCCCCCCTGAAAGAGCAGATATACATCCTGACCAGAGCAGGGCGAAAGGACCTTGGAGGGTGGGAACAGCTCCAGGGGTAGAAATAGAGACCAGGTAAGATCCAAAAGAACGCTGGATGCTGTAACATGGGTGTGAGATCGCATCCCAGCTCTGAGGGGGGCGTGGCACTCTACAGGGGGGCGGGGCCAGGCCGAGGGGGGCGTGTCAGCGTCTGAGGTGTTACCCCCTGTTACCACGTGACCAGACGGACGCTGGTCAGGGGGTCCTGACCCCCCGCCCCGGGCCCGACCCCCTCAGGGGTACGGGGGACGCCGGGGGGACGCCGGGACACCTGTCAGACGCTGGTACAGGTGTCTCAGGTTAGAGTGGACGGGGATGAGATTTGTATCACTCATTCCGATAGGTGGGGAGCCGCTATGTGGAACTTACCGACGGATATAGGATTTTGAAGGCAAAAAGGAGTGTGTGTGTGGGGGGGGGGGGTGTGGGGGGGGGGTCACAAACATTAACATCCCATCTCCCAGGGTCTGGTCCTAACCTCTCTCCCCCCCCACTTGGATTCTATAATATCTACTTTTTCTCTCATATACAAGTGGCTTTCGGTTTGGAATTGAGGGTCTTAACCACTACACCATGGAGGATGAGGCTGGAACTACGAAATGGGGTCATGACCCAATTTGCTGGTTCCCACAGGTCCTTTTGAAAGCACTTTAACAAAACAGCAGCCAGATGGACAGGTTGGTTATGGCCCATTTTGCTGGTTCTTGGTAAGACCTGAAGAAAGTTCAGTATGTAGGCAGCAACATGCGAAAGGACATCATTTTAGAAGAAGTAGGGTAACAATCGCATGTGGGGCTGGATACGCGGGGATGTACGGGGGTTGGTCGGGGGTGGGTGGTGAGGTTTGTACCACTTATTCCAATGGCTTGTTACATATATATAAGCCAGATTCCAGGGTATCTACACAAATAATTATATCGGAGATTCAAAGCGACATTTTGACAGAATTGACCATGTTCGGGCGTCCAAGTCCAAGGCACCCCGGACCCAGCAAGATGCGATGTAGCAGAACAATTCTGCAACCACATGTTTTGGGTCAGCCTGTTACTAATAAGATGGCACATAGCAATTAGGCTATTGATGGTGAGGTTGAAACTTCACCAAATCAGAAAGTTGTTATAACACTATTTTTGGTGAGGTTAGGACAAAACCTAAACAGAGCGTTATAAGAACATTCTGTTTAAGTCGAAGAACATAACCAGAACATTGCAATACCATTACAGTGCAACGTCACAGCAGTAGGTTGCAGCAACATAATTGGGAGTCATCAAAAGAACGTAACAAGAACAAACCAGAACGTTGCTGCAACATTATAATAACGTCGCATCCTTGGCTGGGGAGGCCCTCCTGGATACGTGGGTTTCCGCTGTATTCTTGGCACCACCAAGGTTCTACATAACCTCCAGATAAAGCCAACGAGTATATAACCTGCAGACACAGTCTGGATGACGAACACTTCCCGTCCTTTGTTCATCACCATAAACCTTCTTTTTTTACGTCTCCTAGAGGCACAGACAATTTGTAATTCCAATCAGGTCGTAAAGTCGGGGCGCCGGGGGTAGGTGTCCTATCACCGAATAGGCTTATATAGGTTATATAGGTACACTGGATAAATGTGTCAGCATCTCATCGGTAGCACATCCTGACAGGAAAACAAATGGGCACATTATTAATCGAGGTTCATTGCAATTTCCATAAAAATTAGGTAGGAAAAAATTAAAATTTACATTTTTTAAACGTATGTTTTTATGGTAGGTAATCCACGATGTCATAATGGCCCGATTCTGAACCGATTCTGAAAAGTGACTGAGAAAATTGGTTGGTTTTATTTGATATAATATATCTTATCATAGGCAATACAGCAATTTGATGAAGTGCAATAGAAAACCTGACTCAAACGTATCTTATATATGAAGATATATAGTAAAAGAGTCGGCCTGCGATGTGTCGTGTCTCTAATACTCATCTTCTCAGCGTCGGGGGGCCTGGTTTGCGAGGATGCTAATACTTGGCATTGACTGTAACCATGTATTCACTGGAAGTATCAATGGATCATCCATGATTATGAAAGGAATCATTTATTGGAAGGAAATCCTCAATATTGTTTTTAACAGCCTCAATTTCGGAATAAACGTTCTAAAATATTGGCCTAAGCTTTAAATTCAAAGTAAAATACCATAGGCCTGTGCTTTGCAACGTTCACTTTCATATGAACGAGCTCTAACTTGCCCCACTCGTCGACATAACATTACACAAATCCGGAATCAAAATAACTGAATAAAAGGCGCCCTTAACGACCTTCTATTGCCCTAAAACCCTCCGCCGCCCGTATTCATACACTGCCGGGACTACTTTGTCTGCCCCTCGATGAGCGTCTACCCAGAATGCACCGGGACTGTTTAAAGTAATTTACCCATGATGCACCTATGAATAGAGTTGTTTCTAATGTATCGATTCATGACCGCTTTCTGTTGGTATAAGAAAGTCCCAGAATGTAAGGATTGTTCAAACAATCCTGAATATAGCTTCGGGGGCCTCGGGAGAAGTAGGGGGATGGGGGGGGGGGGGGGTTGTTTCCTAAATTTTGACTCGTTTTTGTGGATTTTTTCAAATGTGTTTTAGGGTCTAACGGTGACCCTTACAGATCTGATGATATGTGACTTTTCATAGAAAGGGGGTTTGTATATTCATAGAAATATCAGTGACATAACTTGTTTCTTGATCATTTGAAAGTGGAACATTTCAAACCACTACACAAACTTCTACTTAGAGATCCAGAGCCAAACGTTTAACCTACCTAAACCAGCAGAGGGGAGGGGGGGGGGGAGAGGACGAACAGAACAAAAAGTGGGTTGGAGCGTCTGGTGTGACGTCACATGACGTCAGATGACGTCACGTGCCCGGGGCGGGGGCCCTCCGTGTTTTGTGAGAGTGTTCTTTGGGGTTTGTGTAACCAAGGTGTGAGGTGTGGAGGAGGTGAAGGGGAAGGGATCGGGGACGTCTACATATGGTCGGGGGAGGAGAGAAGGTAGAGGGGGAGGGAGGTAGGTTAGTTGGTCAGTTGGGTTTTTTCTATTTTTCTTTTTCTATTTTATTATAAAATTCCCAAATTGAAGTTCGCCCCTAGTAAAGAATAGACACTTTGAATACAACCAGCAGTCTTACACTATAGGAACATGAACAAATACTTTTAATATATCAATATGTTACAGTGACATGTCATGGTGTTTATACAACAGTTTGGTTTTGATTTAAATATAAATATAATAACTATTCTGTTTATCAGGCATTTCGATTTTTATTCAGAAAGTAATATCGGCATAGCCATTCTTCCAATCATCCCCACTCTATTGGAGTTTACAGCCATACTAACATCTAAGGTGATATCACGGTAAGAATAAGGTTTGACAATTGTATCTTTGATGATCTAATCCATGAATGATCGAATCTATGAGAAGATAGAGACCATACCCATACACATTTACCGAGGCAGGTGAATATAGACAGCGCCAGACACACAACAGCCAGTGGTGGTCTAAGGAAAAGGCAAACAAACTGCCTCTTTTCTACGGAACAAGTGGCTTCGCTAGGCTAAAATCCCACTGTCAGAAACAAAACCCCTTCAGGATTTGAAGCCACAACATAGGGGTTTGGAAGCAGGGCTGCTAACCCCTATACCATGAAGCAATATAGAGGATTAGAGTGGAACTAAATAAAGGGGTCATGACCTAATTTGCTGGTTCCCACAGGTCCTTTAAGAAGCAGTTTAACAAATCAGCAACCAAATGGACTGGCTGGTAAGAGCCTATTTTGCTGCTTCCTGGTACAATCTGAAGTAAGTTCAGTGTGTAGACTGCAACATGCAAAAGGACACCGTTTTAGAAGTAGTGTGCAATGATGATATCCTTTTCCCAAATAAAATCTATTTTAGATCGGGACGGAAATCTTTACAGAAGATCCCAACATTTGACCAGATCGTTCTCCCGACTCTCTCAGCCTCCTCTCACTCTGTAAAAGATTAAGGGACCCTACCCGTACAAACCTCGCTTTCAGGGAGAGGGAGGGTGCAGGCATGGGCAACGACCAAATATGTTCGGGGAGGAGTCACTTCAATGTAGGATTCATTTTGAAAAATATGACCATCAATACAATCTATGTTCTCTAAATGGGGCCATTAATGTTCTGAAATGGTCTTGTAAGAGTCTCGTCACGACCGTGTAAAGGTGATCAAATCATTATCTAAAATGGCATATTTACAAGATTCAATGGTTATCAAAGATCTATTTCCGCAGAGTGAGCTTCTGAGTTCAGACTGCACAACAGCCTGACTTTACAGTTTAGTCTATAGTTCTAGCAGAGAGAGTAAAGGTTTAACTTCAATCTCTCTGATTCTAGGCAGCAAGACTGAGCATTGGAAACGTTGTGTTTTTGCCATTCTTTCAAAATGTAACTTACCTTCAATGTTTGACATAACAGTTCTAGTTCTAGTTCTCGTTCTCTATTTACATGATGCCCCCATTCATAATATTATTGTTTTTATCACCTCAGACTTGTGTTCAAGGCTGTGGACGACCCCTATTTTCCTTAGTTTGGATTCACGGAATAGGTTCAGGGGTCAGTATTGGGGGTCAGCAGGGTCTTAGGTAAGAGGTGGATCATCAGGTATGAGGTAAAACGGTTTTCCCTTGTCAGGAAAAAGACACAGGTCATCGTGAAAGGGTTAGGTGAAGGTATGGCGGAACAGGTGGAGGCCCGGCAGGAGACACACAGGGGGGTCAGGTAGGGGGGGGGGCACTTTGGTTTACCTTTCATCAAACATTGAAAGCCTCTCTTTAGTTTAAGTTACATATGCCCCTAAGTGAGTGAAGGTCCCCTTTATTAATGGTCCATGGGGGGGACACGGTCCACCAGATAATGCATTGGGGAGACCAAGGTTCAAGCCTGGGCTGGGCCTGTTACACCATCTTTCCTTTCGTTGTTCCAACCCTATGGATTTTATCATAGAAATGTGCACTTTCAAAAACATTCATAAAGATCAAATGTCTTGATTAATATCTATGTGTGTGTATATATGTGAGTATGTGGGTGTGTAAGTGTGTGCGCACGTGTGTGGTGTGGTATGTGTGAGTGAGTGAGTGAGTGAGTGAGTGTGTGAGTGTGTGTGAGGGAGTGCATGTGAGTGTGTGTGTGTGTGCTGTGTCTGTGTGAGTGCATGAATGTATGTGAGATTGTGTATGATATTCTGTGTGTGTGTTTGTGTGTGTGTGCGTGTGTGTTTGTGTGAACACTGCAGAGCGAAAATTAAACTCCAACAATCATTATCATCATTCCTGAGGGTCACTTCCAAATCATTTATGCACGGACAATAGCAACCTGCTTTTGACCAGCGAGTACAGTCTGTTTATACTCGTTGTTTTGACTGCGAAGTAAACCCCTCCCCCTCCCCCTCCACCCGTCCCCCAGAGAAGATCCACCCTTCAACACTACAGTAGCCAGCCGACCGATCCCTGGTCAGACGGAAGCACCACTTAGGATAACACCATTACCTCCCGCCCGGCCCGTACCTTGACCATTGTCCACTCCTGCCATCTGAGTGGTCAGTCGCCTGGCGAGGAGGGCCCCAGCGGAGGGCCCTTTTGTCGCCAATTAGGCGAAGACACGAACGGGTCGCCACG